>ML809928.1:7534-59435 GCA_009831015.1 Picea engelmannii
TTTTATTGTACCTCTTAGGAAATGGTACTAGATATCAATGTGTTTGGAGCGATTCTGAAAAGTTGGATTCTCAATGACCCTAATGCAACTTTAATTATCACAATACACAAAAATGGGCTTCAACATATGAATGGTCAATTTCCATATACTCTGCTTCAGTTGAACTAAGAGAAGCAAGTACTTGCTTCTTGATGAACAAATAAATCATCCATAATCCCAAGCTAAATAAGTAATTGAAATTATTGTTCTTTGTCATTGGATCTCCTACCCAATATTAATCTACAAATCCATGTAACAACAACTCTCCATTTCTTTTGTACCTCATGCCATAATGAAGTATTCCCTTCAGATATATGAACACATCTTTGGTAGTTTTCCAATGAATTTGTGTGGGTTCAACCATGAACAAGCTCAAAGATTCATTGCAAAACCAATATTAGGACCAATATTTCACAATATACATAAGGGAATCAATCACATTCCTATAAAAATATTACTACTACATTTGGGGGTGAAATCCGGCATTTTGATTCATTTTGTTAAAAAAACCAATGTTAACGTCGAAAATTAGTGAAAATTCATGAAATTTGTCTTTTATTGTCGTTTTCCTTGATAAAATTTGTGTTGTGATGTCTTGACAGTAATGTCACTTAATCGACATTATGGGTATTGAATACTCAACGTGCCTTGAGGATAATCAACCAAATCAAAATAATTTATGGAAAGCTAATGTCAATTAATCAACATCTCAATGAAAAACAGTATCTCCAAATTAAAACCGACAAGTATTATACTTTCAATATTTTTGATAAAGTTTATTTGCCATGTTAGAAAGAAACCATATTTTTTGTTTGAATAGTTCGGATTATATGACATTAATAGTGGTAAATTTTTTATTTTAACTACATCATTAAACTTGTTATTCTCCCCGTAATCAAAATTTATTTGGTTAAAATTTGTAAAGAACATTTGAATTTTCTGTATGTGAAATTCTTGGATGTATGCTTGTTGTATTAATGCATGGGTTGAATATTTTGTTGAAATAGAACACAATGTCAATTAATCCTAACTTGGGCATTGGTGCACACGACCAATTTATATGGAGGATTTAATCAAAGAAGCTTTGGATCTCACTGCAGATATTGATCTTGATGAATGTGATTAATTTGTGTATACAATAAATCATGAAAACCCGTCATTTAATGATCCAAAACTTCTTGATATTAATGATGGGAAATGTTATTTCCTTTGCAAAGTGCCTAGGCTTGGAACTCCTAATGTTGCAATTTGTAGTAGAGATGGTGAGGGTGATGGAATTGATGTTGATCCTATGAAAGAAAATGGTATTGATATTATTAAAAATGAAGGGATAAAAAGGTTGATCCATGACACTTTTGTTGCTATGGATTAAAACACACTCGTGGATGAAATCTATGATGATATTCACAATGTACCTCGTATTGATAAGGCACAAAAACCCCTATACGAAGACTTAAAGACAAGCCTTTTATTTGTGATCTTGTTATTGGTCAATTTGAAGGTATTGAACAACATTTCAAACACACACGAATTAGATCTTAAGATATGGAAGATAATTCTTTATATAAATATAAGCTTTTTTCATTTTTTTTTTGTGATTGTAATGTATAAGAAGTAATATCCACTATTAAATACATTAATTTAATTTTTATTGTAGATTGTTATGTAATATTCTCCTACCACCCTCAGAGACTTTAACTTGCACATACCGAGAATTATGTGCCCTTATAAAATATATAGGAATGGAGTATCAAACATTTGATGCATGCACATTTTAATGATCATATTTTTTTATTATGGACAACATGCAACAAAGTTGGAACATCCTAAATGTGGAATTAGTAGATATTGAATTCATTAGGTAACAATTATGGTGCACCTCTAGGTTCTTCATCTTAACTTCATAATTTCACATTTAAAATGATTGTTCAGGTGCAAAAACATATCACAGTTTATGGATTGTCATGCACAATAGATAAGTGAAGATGGTGCTATGTGAATGCATAAACATGGTTTTGCATTTAGGGACATCAACAAAAGATTGCTCATTTTTAAAGAAAATTGTAATGTTAGACTCTCAATCACAACTAATGGTGTCAATTCATTTGAAGAGCTCAAATCCATTTACTTAGTTTGGCTAATTTCTATTATAAATAATAACCTTCCTCCTTTGATGTCAATAAAGAGGGAGCATGTAATGTTGGTATTAATTGTTCTAGGTTTTTAATTTTTAGAAATGTTTACAAACCGATTCATTTTTATTTTTGTTACATATTTTGTATGCCCAAGGAATTAATTATTTGTGTTTTCAAATAAAAAGGTAAGTACCTGTCCATTGGATGTAGCTTGGGTGGTTGGGAGAAATGATTGGTACCTTCCCCACCCAGGTTCAATTCCTTATGAGTGACATGTTGTGCCCTTAAATGGGTCCATAAGATGCTCTTGTTGTTGATCCCCCAATATTCTGAAAATACTCGGCCTCTCTATGTTCTCTCGCATATTTCAGAGGGGTTTTCCATGGATGTAGCGAGCACCGATATCCAGTGTCGTGAACCACATGAAAAAAAAAGTCAAGTACCAAGTTACAGATATAGATATTTACTTTGAGCATCTTATTGATGAAATTTTAAAGTTATGGGTCGACATCACTATTTATAGTATCTTCAAACCAAGAGGTCAAAAACAATTTCAATTCCATGGAATACTTACATGGACAATTCATGATGCTCTCAAGAAAATCCATTTTTGTAGTATGTAAAGTGTAATTTAACTCTATATATCCTGTATTACTTCATGCATTCTTTTGAATATTTTGGTATTTTCTTAACAATATTCGATATCTCTACAGGTCTTCAAACAAAGGGTAAATATGCATGTCCTATATGTGGTCCTAGAACAATATCTAGAGATTGAGGGAGTTTAGGAAAGGAGTGGAATGCACAATAGCTCATTAATTGAATATCCAACATATGAAGGGTAATGAATTGAAATCGCTAATATATATATATATATTGAATGATGATACAATGCCGTGTGATGATATACTTATACGCATTTATTATTCACGATAGTTGAATGGTCATGTCCCTTAGTTAAGGATATTATTATTATTATTGCCTATCTCTTAAAAGATTTTTTGTCCTCAAAGGATTTTATGAAAAATGTTATGTTTTTGTTTTGGCATGCACTACCTTGTCATAATATTTTATTCTTGAGGTTGAATATAGGAGTCAATATGATCTTCAAAGAGTTAAGCCAAACTATCAAATTGTGAAATATTTTGACCGCCATAATTTGATCTTTTGTGGAATTATGTGGTGGTGACTTATGTTTAGAGACAAAATTGTACTGTAATTCATATTCTTCATAATATAGTTCAAATTTTGTCTTTGTTTCAAGCAATGTTGATACATTAATTGCTTGACATATTGGCTCTTGTGATTGGGATCTCAATGAAGTGTCCTTGTAACATGATCTTTTCTTATCACACTTGTAGTGTTTTTAATTTTGGTAATATGTCTTCAATGTACATTTGTGTTTTCTTGTTGATCATTAAATGTGCATTGGTAGAGATATTTGGATATTCAATTTTCTATACTTCAACGTCTGAAGATATCCCTACCTCAATGGGATTTGTATCTTTTTTTTTTTTTTTTTATATGTCGCTTTGATCTATGTTAGTTCCTTTCTCCATGGTTTGGATTTTTACATCTAATGAACCTTATACTTCGATTGGATCTTTCATTGCTTCTGTATCGCTTGATTCTTTCTTTTTGGTAAGTTGATCTAGCTTTTGTTTGTACTGATTTTTTAATATTCTTTAACCTCTTAATTTGTGTAACTATGCTTTGATTATGATCCGTCCAACATGGAATTTTTGCATCTTTTTCTGACTTATTGAATTTATTTTTAAAGTCTTGATTCATTGGTTTCTCATCTTTTAACCTTTTGATTCTTTCAAGCAACCTTTTATAAGGTTCCTTATGCAAGATTTTTCTTTATCTTTTTCTAATAGGTTTTCATTAAATTTCTTTTCCAGATCTTGATTCTCTTGTTCTAACTTTTGGTCATTTTGCTTCTTAGCATCTGATTTTTTATTTGTGCAAGTAGTTTTTGACTATGATTTTTTAGGCAAGAAATTTATTCATCTTTTTTTTAATAATTCCTTGGAGAATATATTCTCAAGATATTTATAATTTTCTTTTTATACTTTCTCATTTTGTTATGTATAGCTAATATGTCCTCTGATATTTTAATTTGTTAGTTATATTGATCTTCCTTTCTCTCACAAAAAAACATTTAACGTATGAGGTAGACTTCTTTATGGAATTCATAGTTTACGATTTACTTCTTTGATAATAATTTGATAATAAATGAACATGAAATGTGCGAGGGACTATTGAAATAATAACCTTATTCAATTTCACTTCCCTTTACAATTGAACTTTAGAACTTACTTTTTTTTAATATTTCAAATATACCTTTTTATAATATTACCTTATACCCACTTTGTATAAATTTTGGTTTCCTTTTGTATTATGTAAATTATAGATTTGCATAGCTAATATGTTAGTCTAATAAGATTTAAAATTATCGATTTTGAGATTAGATTGTTATGTTATCATAATTGATCCCTTAGTGGAATGAAATTAATTGACTAATTGGTAACATGAATGTAGTGGATAGTTAGAAGTTTGGAACAACAATCACTATCACTATCTTCTCATTCACACAATATAAAATTTACAATATTGTCCTCAATAGATTACAATATTTTTTCACAATCCTTAGGCATCGTCTTGATAGAATCACTCTCTACTAAAGCTTATATATATATATATAATCAGTGTTCCCTCTCTTAGCATGTCAAATTTTACAAGAGAAGGAAGAGTGGATACAAAAGTATTGGCTAATAATATCCTTCATGAAAGGAATCATCCACCACGTGTAACTAGGTATCAATGTGCTTGGAGTGATCATGAAAGGTTGGATTCTCAATGACCCTAATGCAAATTTAATTATCAAAATACACAACAATGGGATTCAACATATGTGTTAGCACATAGGATTGTAGGGGTCAAAAAATCACTTTGGTTTTGTTTCTTGAGTCATAGGGTTTTACAAGTCCTAGGCTTTTGGGTCTCTTGTTATGGTCATAGCTTAAAGTTTGATTTGAATAAGCTAAAGTTTGGTTCAACCTTGGTTTAAGAGTCTTAAAGTAATGTAATTAGACATCATGACAAGGTAAATAAAGTCCCTATGAGTCACACGTTACATCATTACCTTGACATGTCACACCTCTAGCTTGTACACAAGTTTCTCCTTGTCACCATCCATCCATTTGAATGTCAAATCAAATTCAGTTGTATGTGTTGCCAACTCACTAGGAGAGTTCACAACGTACTCTTAAAGTACCTCATGCATTCATTTATCATCATTGCAATTAAAGGATCGTGTCAAAGAGGATTTTATTGTTTTCATTAGCCTACATTTAACCACTTCTTCAGGGATTATTTCATAAGATCTACTAACAATTTCCTCAAAGTGTGCAAACTCTATTTGAACTTGGAGCTACAAACTGGCACTGCCAACTTGCAAACGTATCAGTTCAAATTCACAGATATCAACATCAATCTCAGGTTTACCAGGAACTCCTTGAGGGTCTACATGTTGTTTATAGGTTGAGAGAAGGTTTTATGTTGGTTTATCTATCAGTGATGTGAACTTCCCTAATCTGGCGTTGTGAATAGGGCACTATGTACCCTCTGTTCCAACACTGTTGAAACCTTCATCCTCTACATATTTAAAAGCTCAATTTTGAGAGAGTGGATCTACACCCCTATCTAATTTGAAATTAATGGTTGGTCATCTGCTAAAGAAATATTAAGTTGCACACATCATCAATGATGCTAACTGATATTTATACTAATAAAAAAACCTCGTTTTAGCAGAAAATTCACATTTGTCTCCCTTTTATTATAACTCTTAGTTGTTGTTCCTTATTCCTCTTGTTGGAAGAGTGTCTTGTCTCATACCTCAATGTGTATAGAGTGAGGTATATAAAATATTTGGACAAAGTTAGCCTTTTGAAAACATTTCAGTCATTAAAACCCAAATTTTTTGTTTCATGCATTTTACAACAATTTTGGCGATGGTCATGTTTTGTAAGCCATGAGTATTAGTTTGGGTGATTTCCTTTAATCAAGATTATTAATGTTATGAAGTTTACAACATTTTTGGACACTTGATATAGTTTTGGGATGTTAAAGACTTTGGAAAAAGTGAAACAAGTTGCTACGGGAAAGTTTGCAGCCCCGATGCTGCGAACTGGTAATTTATGACAGTTTGTAAGCATTAGCACACCACAAATGATTGTTTTGATCATATAAATTTTAGTGTGGAGGAAAAAAATGATGTTTTTGACTTGTTGACAAAAAATCAACCCGACCCAGTTCGTATTTTGGGAGAAAAGACAAAATCATCACCTACAAGAAATTTCGCAGTGCATGCTGTCATAGGCGCTGTGGACTCTAACAGTCTGACAAATTCGAGCTATTGGAAGGATGCCAGCTTTCAGGGAAGGTTCAAATGGTCTTCTAGGAGTTACTTGGACATGAGGGACATGTGTTCCATCTCCATATCAATCAACATGCCCTATTTCAAAAGACATTTATCTCAATAGACAAGATCCAAAAAAATAGGAGTTTGTTAGGTTTTTGTTGGAATGTTTTGTAACAAGAATCCTAAATGGAGGAGGATCCTATGTAGCTCCTTGGTTTCAACCTCCTTAGGGTAGATAGATATGATTCATTATATATGGAAGTGGATTTTGATAAGGAAAGGGTTGGAGTGATAGGAAAAAGGCTGTTACTATTTTGTAAACTCTCAGACTCTGTATATTTGGATGAAGGATTCTTGTGTAATCAAATATCATCTTGTGCTCCTTTCTTTGTTCATTTTCTTTTCCTTCTTGCTCTAATGGAATATTGATTGATAACGTATTTATCAACAACTTTGTTAGCAGAGATATGCAGTGGATGATTTACTGTGTATTTTGTGAAGCATCTCTTCTTGGAGCAAATCTTTATTTCTTGATTAGAAGGATCTTAATCAATGAAATTTCAGCCATATGAATGTGTCAATCAATCCTGATGTGAAATTGGCTGTTCATCTTGATGTTTTTGTTCATTTTCTTCTATTCATCTTCCACATATGTGCTAGTTGGAGATTATGATAGCCCTTTTTGCTAGAATATAGTCTTTGGAATTTCGTGCATTAGATCAGGATTTGAATCTTATCAGTTTGATCCATTTTTTAATATAATCACTCATCCAACTCTAAACATTCTGATGGGTACTATGCTTACACTTAAAATAGTCTAAGTGTGACTCTCAGTGCTAACAATATGAATGATCAACATTGAAATCACTTGTGAAACTATATGGCCTCACAACATGACGATGGAATTGTCATATACTTTGCTTCAGTTGAACTAAGAGAAACTAGTATTTGCTTCTTGTTGAACCAACAAATCATCCTTAATCCCATGCTAAATTAGTAATAAAAAATTCTCTTGTTTGTAAGTGTATCTCATGTCCAATCTTAATCTACAAATCCATGTAACAACGACTTTCTATCTCTTGTGTACCTCATGCCAAAACGAAATGTGCCCTTCAAACATATGAACACATGTTTGGTACTTTTCCAATGAATTTGCATGGGTTCAACCATGAACTGGCTCAAAGATTCATTGCAAAACAAATATTAGGGACAATACTCACAAGATACATAAAGGGAACTGATCAACTTCTTATAAAAACATCACTACTACATCTGGGGGAAAAATCCAATATTTGGATTCAATTTGTTAAAAAAACTGATTTTAACCTTGAAAATTAGTGAAAATTCATGAAATTTGTCTTTTTTGTCTTCTTCCCCCGATAAACATTGCATTATTGGCATCTAGACACTAACATCACTTAATCGATGTTATGAGTATCAAATAGTTGATGTGCCTTGTGGATAATGAAATTTGACCAAATCAAAATAATTTGTGGCAAGTTAATGTCGAATAATCAACATGTCAAGGAAACGATTTCTCTCAAGATTTAAACTGACAAGTATTAAATTTTGATATTTTTGTTAGTTTTTTTTCTCGTGTGAAAGAAACCATATTTTTTGTTTGAATAGTTGGGATTATATGGCATATGAGAAATGGTAAAGTTTTCTACTTTTACTACAACGCTAAACTCATTATTCTACCCATAATCAAAATTTTATTTGGTTAAAATTTGTAAAGAACTTTTGAATTTTCTATATGTGAAATTCCTGGATGTATGCTTGTATTAATTCATGGGTTGAATATTTTTTTGAAGTAGAAAACAATGCCAATTAACACTGACTTGGGCATTCAAGGTGCATGCAATTGGTTGGCTTATATGGAGGATTTAATCAAAGAAGTCTTGGATCTTACCATGGATATTGATCTTGATGAATGTGATTATTTTTTGCATACAATAAATTATGAAAAACAATCTTGGAATGATCCCAAACTTCTTGATATTAGCTATGGGAAATGTTATTTTCCTTGCAAAGTGCCTAGTCTTGGGATTCCTAATGCTGCAATTTGTAGTAGAGATGGTGAGGGTGATGGAATTGATGTTGATCCTATGGAAGAACATGATATTGATATTATTGAAAATTAAGGGATAAATAGGTTGATCCATGAGACTTTTGTTTCTATGGATTAAAACACACATGTGGATGATATCTATGATGATATTCACAATGTATCTCTTATTGATAAGGCACAAAACCACCCATACCGAGACTCAAATACAAGTCTTCTCTTTATGATATTGTTATTGGTCAATTTGAAGGTATTGAACAACATTTCAAACACGTGTATGGCACATATCTTAAGGTATGCAAGATAATTATTTATACAAAGATAATTGTTTGTCATTTTTTTATTGTAATATATCGTGTGTAATATCCATTATTAAGTACATTAATTTAATTTTTATCGTAGGTTGTTAGATGATATTATCCTACCACCCTCAAATACTTTACCTCATGCATATTGAGAATTGTGTGCCCTTATGAAATATATAGGAGAGGCGTATCAAACAATCGATGCATGTATTAACAATCATATTATATATTATGAACAACATGCAACAAAGTTGGAATGTCCTAAATGTGGAATTAGTAAATATCAAATTCATTAGGTAACAAATAAGGTGCACCTCTAGGTTCTTCATCATACCTTCATAATTCCACGTTTAAAATGATTGTTCATGTTAAAAAACATAACACAATTTATGGATTATCATACATAGCAACGAAGTGAATATGATGTTATATGAATGCTTAGAGATGGTTTTTCATTTAGGGAAATCAACAAAAGATGGCCCATTTTTAAAGAAGAACTTTGTAATGCTAGACTCTCAATTGCAGCTAATGGTGTCAATTCATTTGGAGAGCTCAAGTCCATTTACTTATTTTGGATAATATCTATTATAAACAATAACCTTCCTCCTTGGATGTTAGTAAAGAGGAAGAACATAATGTTGACATTAATTGTTCTAGGTTTTTATTTTTAAAAATGTTTACAAACCAATTCGTTTTTATTTTTATTACATATTTTGTATGTACAAGGAATTAATTGTTTGTGTTTTCAAATAACAAGTTAAGGACCAAGTTAGAGATATTAATGTATAATTTGAGCCTCTTGTTGACAAACTTTTAAAGTTATGGGTCGACATCCTATTTATGACGTCTTCAAACCAATAGGTCAAAATCAATTTCAATTCCATGGAATACTTGCATCAACAATTCATGATGCTCCCATGATAACACATTTTTGTTCTATGTAAAGTGAAATTTAACTCTATACATCCTCTATTATTTCATGTATTCTTTTGAATATTTTGGTATTATATTAGCATTATTCGATATCTTTGTGGGTCCTCAAACAAAGAATAAATATGAATGTCTAGTATGTGGTCCTAGAAAAATATCTAGACATTGAGGAAGTTTAAGAAAGGAGTGAAATGAGCAATAGTTCATTAATTGAATATCCACTGTATGATTGTTAATGAATTGAAATCGATAAAAGACTATATATATATATATATATATAATTGAATAATATATATATAATTGAATAATATATGATAGATTGAACGATCATACAATACCATGTGATGATTTATATGCATTTATTAGTGATGATGGTTAAATGTTCATGTCCCTTATTTAGGTTGTGTCCTTAGTAAGGTTACATCTCTTAGCATTATTATTATTATTCTTTACATTGCCTATCATTTCAAAGATGTTTTTCCCTCAAAGCATTTTATGGAAAATGTTGTGTTTTTGTTTTGGCCCGCACTACCTTGTTATAATTTCTTTCTTGAGGTTGAAGATAGGAGTTGATATGATATTTAAAGAGTCAAGCCAAACTATAAAATTTTGAAAGGGTTTGACCACCCTAATTTGATCTTCTATGTAATTGTGTGGTAGTGACTTCTGTTTTGAGACCCAATTGTACTAGAACTAATATTCTTTGGAATATCATTCAAATTTTGTCTTTGTTTTGAACAATGTTGATGCATTCATTGGTTGACATATTAGCTTTCGTGATTGGGATATCAATAAAGTGTCCCTTTAACATGATATTTTCTTATCGGACTAGTAGTCTTTTCTTGTTTCACTTTTGGTAGTTTGTCTTCATTACACACTTGTGTTGCCTTGTTGATCATTAAATGTTTATTGGTAGAGATATTTTGATAATCATTTTTTTGTAATTCAACATCTGAGGATATCCTTACTTCAATGGGATTCACATCATTTATATTTTTTTTATGTCACTTTGATTTTTTTTGGTTCCTTTCTCCATGGTTTGGATTTTTACATCTAATGACCCTTCTACTTCAATTGAATCTTTCATTGCTTTACTTCTTGATGCTTCCATGTTGGTAAGGAATGAAGTGTATATATGTCTTCCTATCGTTATGATGGTTTCATAATACATGATAATGTAATTTGTCAACCCAAAGTCTTGTATGAACTTGTGAGGCTCTCAGTGCAATATACAAAAAAAAAAGAGTTTTCCACTACCCATGCAATCTGACAGGGAAAGTAAATGAGACTATTGTAATCATAAATCTAAACTAAAAATGGAATTAACAATATCCTTGATCCCCAACGCAGTTGGTGGCACCTCATATAGTCAAATCAATGAGAACTAATATCACAATCTTATTATCTAGATTTGTTCACCAAGTGAGACCTAGAACAAAGTGATTATGTATTTTACACTAATATCACAAACTAAAATAACATTCCAGGGAAAATCTAACTTATATAATCTAATCTACTTTTTCACACTACAATTAAAAGGTAATTCCAAATTCTATTTTAATACTGAACATGAATTTACAATAAAAGAACCAACACTATTCTCAATATCTACTCAAATAGTGGTACTTCCTATGTTATAGTCACTGGAAACCACATCCATAACTCAACATTCCACTCTGCATAGTAAGTACTTAGTTGAGAACACAATGATCCTATAAAACCCTAACTTTGTAGCATCGTGATTCTGTAGCATAATATACAAGTAACTAGAATGGAACAAATAATCATAATAACACACAGTAAACTAAAAGAAAATCTAACAGGATAACTAAGATACATAAGAAGTAGAACCAATGAATTGCATGCTAGAAATAGATATTAATATGCAGGAAAATACATCACAATGCCTTACCTCGAGTGGGCCCCCTCAAGGCTTGGTATGTGCTTGGTATTCACAAAGTCACCAAAGCAATATTATATGAAAACCTCACACATAAAATACAAGCAATCTATTAAGTTTTAAAAACATGAATACAGGGAAAATGTCTTCAACATAAACTTGATATTTCCAGCTATCGACCTCCTTGAGGTAATAATACATAACAAATTGAAAGATGCTAACAATCCTGATTAGATTCTGTGGAATAATTGGTTCAAACAATTTTCCATTGGTGTAATCCTCGACCAACTGAAGCATCAAATCTATCATGCGTAAACTAAAGCAACCCATGGTCGTGGGTTCCTCCAAGCATCTCCACGGTTAAATATTTATGTGGGATCAAATATCGAATAAGCTGATGTTTAACTGTTAATAGCTCCAGTGAGATCCATGTGAGCATATCTGTTATCGAGCCTTTGGTCATAGTGGAGCATTCTTGTAATGAGATTCGATGGTCTTAATATATCTTCTAAAAACACCATCGATCCACTTGCTCCCATTCAATGATTGATTCCTTGTAAAGTATGACTGGTATTTGACTTATGTTGATCTGGAAGTAATGAACAATATCATAATTGTTTGGGTTAGCAAGGTTCTTGTAATCAAGAAATAGGTGGACACACATGTGTGTGTGCATGCACAATAATTCAAATAATTTAAAACACACTTTTAATTATAACTATAAAAAGAAGATAAGAGAATAAAATGGAAAATATACATAATTTGAGAAAAATTATGTCCCTATGCAAACCCAACTCTTCCTCTTCTGAAACCTCTGCATGTAATGCTCCCTAGTCAAAATATGGGTGTCCATAATCCCCTTGATTATAATAGCCCATTTTTTTTTCCAATTGTAGCCAATGTGTCCTTTCCTCTTCTTCATTCTAGATTACAAGTGCTCTGTAGAACTAAATTGGACACCGAATGACAGGGAAGTAGAACCATAACCCAATCCACCTTGTAACATACCTCAACAAATAATTAGCATAGAATGATACCCTATTAAGGGGTAGAACAAAATATGGGTACCCCATGGGATTCATGTTTCTCAAATAGTTGGGAAGAGTCTCCCATATGTCATGAGAAAACAAGAGTGCCTCTACTAAATGTTCCCTTGAGACTTAAGGATATCCTGTTATGGCATACCTATTATGATGTCTAATGGTGAAGACATCTCCTGGAACTCGTCTCAACTTTTGTAAATCATCCTTCCTTACATGGGGAAGAGGATACTCATATCTAACTTTCAAGCTTGTATTTGCCTCAATCCTTGCATGGAAATCCGTATCTTAGTTCCATGAACTAGGTCGAGGATATGAGATATAAAGGAACACAACTGGACATCCCCAACATAGAGGTTGGGGTTCCACTGAGCATTATTCTGCAGTAGAAAATTGTAAAGGTAAAGTTCACACAACAAATTATAATCCTCCATGTCAGCAGAGAAGAATAGGTACATGAAATCATGTGGTTGTTTCACTTCATAAGGTTTCCTTGATGATAGTTTCCTTAATCTAAATGCAATTCATTGATCATGGAAGAGCATGGGATAATCCTTTTGGGGGTTTCTACAAAGGATTGCCTCAAAGGCTAGTTCACATGTCTGTTTCACTAACCCTTGAGTATGTACCAGTTGGTCTTCATACTTTTTAATTTTGGTTTCCCACTTCTGCTCTTGCATGAGATACATAGAAAAGCATCTTTGCTTTGGATTCTCAATGTCTTGATGGTGGGTTTCCCTATTAATGATCCCCATATCAAAAATATTTTCCTTGTTTCTCCATTGTGAAAGATTTGGTTTCAACTGAATAAATGCATAAGTGTTGGTAATGTTGTCATCAAGAAATGCATTAATGAGTTGTTGTGCCTCCTTTCATGTACCTCAACACAATTATCATCCCTAGGATCTAAAAATTATTCTCGATCAATATCATCCAAAAATCTTTCCATATTACCAAATCTACCAAATTTAGGTTTGTTATGTCGTAGCTTATTCTTGAATTTTTTTTATTCTGTCTTATCAACCTCTTATTGTGTTCGAGTAATGTTTGGTATCTAGGGATGAAAAACTTGAAAGGCTTGGGAACCAAGTGGGACATACCTTTCTTATCTTTGTTTCTCTGCTTTTGATTGGGTCATGTCCATCCTAGAATAAAACGTGAATATCGTGGCTCTTCAATCATAATACAAGTTTGTGAGGATTCTTCAAAGCCTACCTTGCTTTGTCTGTCACTTAGGGCTTGATCGGTTTTCTTATTCGAGCTCCCCAATTGAATTACTTCGGCCTCAAATTTCATAGAAATTTCAACGATGAGGTCATTCAGTAACCTTTTCACCACTAACCTCGTTTCTTCGACCTTTATTTTCGTAGCAATTTCAATGATGTGGTCATCTGATGCCCTACTCACCACCACCCTTATTTCTTCATCCTATGATCCCACAACAATATTAGTGATAGGGTTATCATGTCTTGTCTCCCTCTTCGATACCCTCATTGAGTGGTGATGCTTTGACGTTGTGGCAACTTGTGGATGCATTCGACTGAGCCCCTTTTCTGGTGGTAGAGACCTATCCCATGGCTTAGTCACCATTCTCCTCACAAATATGTCCCAAGGAACATCCAATTGTTCCAATTCATAATTTATCAATAGCCTTATGAACCCTTTGTGGTATAATGTTGTCTTGGGATTTTTTTCACTTCCTTACAACCTTTGTCATCTTTGTTAAACTGCTGAGAAGATAGTAGGGCATGTTGAGTGGTTTGTCTTATTTTAAATGCATCAAAATACATATCTGATAGTGGTATTCCATATTGAACCTTCCCTCACAGGCGAGAGACTTTTGCAAGAAAAAGACAACCTTGTTCCTGGGTGGTGATAATGCATCCCTATGAATACCCCTTCTGAGATCGAGCAATGGAGAGGATTTCCTGAGAAATTGGGACCACCTCTCACTTTCAATCCTAAATTTTTTATACCACCTTTCTCCCTACTGCGAAAGTATTGTGACCTAGCTTATGTATTCCTTTGAAACTTCAATTGTCAACTACGATACCATAACTCGATTCCCATCGAAGGTCTGGGAAAATTCAAGTTCCAACTATGTATTTGAGCCCTGGAATATTTCAAGGAACCCAATCCAACCAACTCGAGAAAATATCTCCATGACCACGGGGTTGGCCCTTATGTCTTCAATGTTTTCAAGCTCTATCCTATTGAATAACCCCCCCCATTTCTCCTGGTTTCTTGAATTCACAACGATGGCTATGCTTGACGATAAAATGGATCCCCTTACAATATTGTGAAAAGCCTCCACCAGTTTTGAACCTAAGTGCTTGGTTATATTGGTTATAAGGATACAAGAGTAGAATACATTTATCATGAATGATCCTTATGGATATCGTGTCATGTCATTTCATGCTGCCAAATGTAATTGAGTTTTGACAAGCTACATAATGAGATATCATTATAGGGCATGCTATGAAATGACTATAATTGCTATGGTTTGGACAATTTATTGCTAAAGCGACTACACAGTTACCATAGTTTTTATGAAATGAACCAGGATTGCCACGAAATAGATTATTATAGTTGAATAGGCTTATGAAGTGGTTATAGCTGTTACAAAATAGATCATGCTACAATAGTGGTCTTTTATGCCTCGAATGTCATCCCTAACATTATGATATGAATATAATTTCATTTAGGTATGATTGTTAGTGTTATTAGCAACAAGTCTATTATGATGATTATGGAAGGATATACCACATATTTTCAATAATCAATATCTTTAGTGACCAGAGATATTAAGTATAGGACCATTTTCAGCAGAGTAGCAACATATTTTTAGAGAACTAGCCATTAAGATCTTGGGAAAGATAGGGAATGGTGATTTATGATATTTTAATATTGCCAGTTAATCTCCTAAATCCTATTTACAAAAAAAAATTAAAAAAGGCATTAAAGAGAACCTGAATTGTTGCAAGACGATATTTAGTAAAAGTGTTATGTCATCATTGTTGGTGCTCCTTCAATATCTGTAAAAAATTGAACCCTTGATAGCCAGTCTTGGACTCTTTCTATCGGTTGCCTTGAAATAGTTGGATAAAGATAACTTCCATCCTAATCCTGCGAAGTCATAAATCACGGAGCTAGTGCAATAGAGTTATCAAGGAAAGACTTCTATTTGACATGTTAAATGTTGGAGAAAAGAACATACTTAAAAATAAAACTAGATAGTTGTCAAATATATTTATGAGCCTATCATTGGACATATTATTATTATTTTCTTTTTCTTTTTATCTCTTTTTCCTCAAACTTCGTTCGTCAAAAACTCAGTTTTCAAACAAAAGTTTGTCTAGTTGCACCTTTGGAGAGATTTTCACAACCGGAAGTTTTACTTTTGCTTGGTGATATCATCTAGTAACTAGTTTTCTAATAGCACCAAGGCTGGTAGTGCTTGAAGCTAGGTTTTCACTAGCATATCTTTATTCTTTTTTTTTTCTTTTTTCTTTTTTTTTCTTGGATTGAAACTGGAGAATGGATTAATGAGTAGTGAGTATGGGTGAAAAAGCCACCTTACTCACAACTTCAAGATCTTCTTTCTTGAATAGATCCTAGATAAATTTTGTAAATGTGTTGAACCTGCACATAATAGAACTAGCTGGGATTTGACATACACAGTTGCAGAGAAAATAAAAGAAAAGAAAAGCACGAGAGAAAGAATGGAAGAATTCTCATTAACAAATTGAATGAATGATAATTTACACATGATATACTCTGTATAACTCAACCAATGCACACTAGAGGAGAAACCAATGCACCATAGTGGTGGTATAGAGTGATCTGGACACACACCAGTAGTTATGAGAGTAAACTTCCACCTAGTCTAGTCTCTTGGGCAGTTATGGGAGTGAACTGCCACCTAGATGAGTTAACTAGTCTATCAATCTTCAATTAATTGACTGAAACAGAATGAAGTGAGGAGGAGATCAGGGAATCATGAGTAATGCGCTAGTCTGGTGATGATCCCAAGGACAATGCACATTAGTTGGTGATGATCCTAATGCTACATGGTGATAGTCCCAATGTAGCATCTAGAATCCACTCAACTGATCAAATTGAAGTGAAAACTGAAGAGAATATTCTCCCTAAAATATAGGAGGCTGAATATGACTAATAAACATAGGGAAAAGCTTAGGAAAAAGAAATCCTAGGTGTGTGTGAAGTAACTCCAACACCCCCCCTGAACATCACTATGGTGAAAATAAAGAATGGGTCCCGACAATGAGGCCATGTTAGGTACCCAAATACAAAAAATACACTGAAATAAACGAGTAAAGAGGGAAAGCCTCATGGGAACCCCCCCCTCTCAAAGTACAATGTATGTAAAAAGAAGAACTGATAGTTTCTAGGCAACCATGTCCTAGGAAACTGTGTCCTTCACTCCAAGATGACTTCACATAGAATGGAACTTCTGCTCAGTGAAGGTCTTGGTGAAGATTTCTACAGTCTGTTCTCCTGAAGGAAAAAATTGCAGGTCGATGATCCCCTCGTGTACTATGTCCTAGATGTAGTGCATGTGGATCTCGATGTGCTTCATCCGTTGCCTTTGAACTGGATCTCTGGAGAACTTCAGAGTGCTCTGGTTGTCACACCAGATGACAATCAACCAATGAAACTGAATTCCCAACTTAGTGAGAAAATGTTTTAGCCACATAACCTGAATTATTATGTTAACTACCCCTCTATAATCTACCTCAGCTAAAGATAGAGAAATACTAGCCTGCTTCTTTCTCGACCAACAGATAAGTCTAGAACCAAGACCGAGTGAGTAACCAGATGTGGACTTGCGATGAATGTTATCACCAACCTAGTCAGAATCAGTTAAACCAATGAGGTCCAATGTAGAGTCTACTGCATAGTGAATCCCAAAGGTGATGTTTCCTTGTACGTATCAAAGGATACACTTTACAACCTTTCAATGTAGCTCATGTGACTCCTGCATGAACTTGGAGACTGCTCCAACTACATAGGAGAGGTCTGGTCTGGAGTGTGTGAGATACAAAAAGATCCCCACTAGTTGTATGTACAGTGTGTTGTCAACCAGTGGAGTGTCCCCAGCATCCTCAAGTCTCAATCCTGATAGGAAAGGAGTCGGGGTAGACTTGCAGTCTGTCATGTGAAATATCTCAAGGAGATCTCGTGCATACTTGGCCTGGGACAATTTGATGCTTGATGCATCTTGATTGATCTCGAGTCCAAGGAAGAAATGTAGAAGACCCATGTCCTTCATCAAGAACCTGTGATGTAGATTCCTCTTGATTGCAGCGATCGATCAAGTTGAGAAACCGATGATCAACAAATCATCAACATACAGAACTAGGAGTAGAAGTGAATCAACTGTCTTGAGCATGTAAACATTCAGGTCTAATTTACAACATAGAAAGTTATGTGACATCAGGTAGGAGTCCATATTGGCATACCATGCCCCCAGAGACTTCTTGAGGCCATAAAGAGAATTCTTCAGTTGACAGACCAAAGATGATTCCTGCATAAATCCCTAGGGTTTCTCCATATAGATCTCCTCAGAGAGATCATTGTGAAGAAATGCATTCTTCATGTCCATCTGATGTACTTCCCATCCCTTGGTTGCTGCAATGGAAAGTGACAAACGTATGGAATCCATCTTCACTACTGGAGCGAAGGTCTCATCATAGTCAATTCCATGCATCTACTGAAAGCCTTTGGCAACAAGCCTAGCTTTATATCTACTAATCTATCCATCTGCTGCGCTCTTGGTCCTGTAGACCCATCTTCACCTGAAAAGTTTCCTTCTTGAATGAAGGGGAACTAGATCTCAAGTTTGGTTCTCGAGGAGGGAGTTGTACTCCTCCTGCATGGAGGATTCCCAAAAGGGTTTTCCAACAGCCTCTCCATAAGAATGGGGATCTAAATACTAAACCAAGAAAATATGCTTGGGTGGAAATGGTTTAGTGGAAGTGAGTGCAAGAGGAGGCTCCTCAAAATCAGATCAATTCCTCCTAGTCTCAGTTGGATCCCCAACAAGATCCCCTACATCCTGAAGAGTAGTTTGGGCCCACTTGGGCCTCAACTCTGGCTCTACATCTACATCTGCATGCACTGAATCTGCATTTGACTGTACTGACTTTGTATCTATGTCATCTGAATCCTATGAATCACAACTCTCATCTGAAGAATATTCGACATGCACATTCTCATCATATTTGATAGGTGGAAGAACAAAAATGTCTGCATGCGGTTGCTGAGGTACATGCGAGACACTTTCCTCGAATTAGACACCACGCTCAATGATGAGCCGCTTTGAGAAAAGATCAATGAGTATGTATCCCTTCACACCGTCGGGGTATCCAACAAATATACACTCTATGCTCTGTGGATCAAGTGCCTTCCTCTTCTCAGAGGAAATCCTAGCCCATGCACGTGAACCGAAAATATGAAAGTGGGTCACTTTCGGTTTGAGGCCGCTCCAAGCCTCGTAGGGGGTCTTATCCTTGAGAGATCTATGGGGAGATATGTTTTGGATGTAGATTTCAAAATTAATTTCTTCGGCCCATAATCTCTGTGGAAGTGACTTTGCATGTAGCATGCAAGATGCCATTTCTTTTAGAGATCTGTTTTCCTTCTTAGCAACTCCATTTTTCTATGGATTATAGGGAACCATGTGCTGCAATTGAATCCCTGCCAGAATAAGTTAACCCGATGAGGTCCAATTTAGAGCCTACTGCATAGTGAATCCCAAAGGTGATGGTGCCCTGTACATATCAAAGGATACACTTTGCAACCTTCCAATGTAGCTCATGCGACTCCTGCATGAACCTAGAGACTTCTCCAATTGAATAGGAGAGGTTTGGTCTAGAGTGTGTGAGATACAAAAAAATCCCCACTAGCTGTCTATACATTGTGCTGTCAACCAGTGGAGTGTCCCCAACATCCTCAAGTTTGACTCCTGATAGGAAAGGAATAGGGGCAGACTTGCAGTCTGTCATGTGAAATCTCTCAAGGAGATCTTGTGCATACTTGGCCTGAGACAGTTTGATGCCCAATGCATCCTGACTGATCTTGAGTCCAAGGAAGAAATGTAGCAGACCCATGTATGTCATCAAGAACATGTCATTTAGAATCCTCTTGACAACAACAATCACTGAAGTCGAGCAACTGATGATCAACAAATCATCAACATACAAAACTAGGAGTAGAAGTGAATCAACCATCCTGAGCATGTAAAGATTCGGGTTTGATTTACAATGTACAAATTTTTGTGACATCAGGTAGGAGTCCATATTGGCATACCATGCCCCCAGAGCCTTCTTGAGGCCATAAAGAGACTTCTTTAGTCGACATACCAAAGATGAATCATGCATAAATCCCTGGGGCTGCTCCATATAGATATCCTCAGAGAGATCGTTGTGAAGAAATGCATTCTTCATGTCCATCTGATGGACTTTCCATCCCTTGGTTGTCACAATGGAAAGTTTCAAGTGTATGGAATCCATCTTCACTACTGGAGTGAAGGTATCATCATAGTCAATGCCATGCACCTGCTGAAAGCATTTGGCAACAATCCTGGATTTGTATCTACTAATTTGTCCATCCGTTGCACTCTTGCTCCTGTAGACCCATCTGCACCTGACAAGTTTCCTTCCTAAAGGAAGGGGAACCACATCCCAAGTCTAGTTCTCTAAAAGGGAGTTGTAGTCCTCCTGCATGGAAGATTCCCAAAAGGGATTTCCAACAACCTCACCATAAGATTAGGGATCTAAAGACTGAATCAAGAAAAGATGCTTGGGTGGAAATGGTTTAGTGGCAGCGAGTGCAAGAGGAGGCTCCTCAAAATCATATTGAGTCCTCTTAGTATCAGTTGGATCCTCAACAAGATCCCCTGCATCCTGAAGAGTAGTATGGGACAACTTGGGCCTCGACTCTGGCTCTACATCTGCATCTACATGCACTGTATCTGCATCTGACTGTACTGACTCTGTATCTAGATCATCTGAATCCTCTGAATCAGAACTCTCATATGAAGAAGAGTCGGCATGTGCATGCTCATCATCTCTAAAAGGTGGAAGGACAAACATGTCTGCATGTAGTTACTAAGGTACATGCGAGGCACTTTCCTCGAATTGGAGACTACGCTCAATGATGAGACAGTTTGAGGAAAGATAAATGAGTCTGTATCCCTTCACAACGTCAAGGTATCCAACAAAGATACACTCTATGCTTTGTGGATCAAGTTCCTTGCTCTTCTCAGAGGGAATCCTCGCCCATGCACGTGAACCGAAAATATGAAAGTGGGTCACTTCCGGTTTGAGGTTGCTCCAAGCATCGTAGGGGGTCTTATCCTTGATAGATCTATGGGGAGATATGTTTTGGATTTAGGTTGCACAATTAGGTGGTTCGGCCCATAATATCTATGGAAGTGACTTTTCATGTAGCATGCAAGATGCCATCTCTTTTAGAGATGTGTTTTTTGGCTCAACAACTCCATTTTGCTGTAGAGTATAGGGAATCGTGTACTCCAATTGAATCCCTACCTCATGACACATATTATGTATCTCATGGTTGACATACTCTCCCCCATTATCTGTTTGGGGAACTTTGATTTTCTTTCCTGATTGTGTCTCAACAAGGGCTTTGAAATCTTTGAGGTGTTGAAAGACCTCTGATTTTTTCCTAAGAAAGTAAATCCATGTGAAGCATGAGAAACATAAAAAAAAATGAGCACTTCCCTCGCTTTGCTGATTGATGGGTGTGGAAAAGGTCCCATGGGGTCACTATGGATCAGATCTAAAGGAGAGGAAGCCTTCCAAGTCTTTCTTTTGTTGAATTTCTCTTGAGGGTGCTTTCCAAGAACACATCCCTCACAAATTCCTTTGGAGAAGTGGATGTTGGGTAGAACATCAACCATTCCATGCTTTCTAAGTTGTTTCATATATATGAAATTTAAATGCTTGAACCTTTCGTGCCATATCCTACTACTTTCATCAGCATGGGTAAGCAATAATGCATAATCTGGTTCAATAAATTCAGAAAATGTATAGAGTCTATATTGATGATTTACCTCATCGGTCGAAACCTTGGAATTGGTTTGCATATCATAGATATCCACTGCATCAGGTGTGAATATGAATCTCTTTCTGGTGCAAGATTTATTCATTTGATACAGAGAGAGAATATTGACGGAAATTTTGGGAATGTGCAACACATTCTGTTATGAACATAATATATAATAATAATTATAAATACATTATAATAGTTAATGAATCCTAAGTGTGTGAATTAAAGAAAATCCTTGCTCATTAACACATGACCTTTCATTAGGAAGGTGTCTCTTCATTAATTATTCATTAACTATTATAATGTATTTATATTTATTATTATATATTATGTTCATAACACATTCTTGAAGCTTCTGTTTGTGAGTTCAATCCTTCCTTTGCCAGTGACCTCGACTGGAGAGTTGTCCCCCATAAGAATAGGAGGACCTTTGCATGCATCCAATGAAGAATATACTTCTTTTGTGGAAGCCATGTGGTGTGATGCTCCCGAATCTACGATCCAAGCATCAGGAGAGGAGTTGATGGCAACCAAAGCATGGCTAGAATTTCCTTTCTTGGGATTCTGATCTTCTGGCTTCTTCGTCTTGGAACCCTCGGGGATGTGATCTCCAAGGTTGTTTTTCTGAAGTATTTGGGCCATTGGATCTATCTATTTCTGCATACATGCAGATTCTGGATGGAATCCTTTATGGAAGTAAGTGCATTTCTCCCCTTTTCTTCCCTTTCCACCTTTGGATCCAGAGGCATCGTTGAAGGGTTTTGAGTACCCTTCTTTCTTTGGATTTTCATATTCTTTCCTTTTGTATTTGTATTTAGATTTCTGATATTGATGATCGCTTCCATCTTGCACAGTTAGTGCATGCGCCTTTGGGCCTTTGATTTTTCCCATGTTGATGAGCTTGTTCTTCTCTTGTGCCAAAGATTCGATAAAGTCCTCAAGAGAGGGCATCTTCCAGGTGGCTCCAAAGGTGAATCTAACTAAATGAAATGTGGATATGGACAATGAGTATCCAGGACCCATTTTGGAGAGAATGGTGAGAACCATTTGTTTCTCCTCCTTATATTTATCAACCCAACAAGCCTTGAGTTGCGACAACAAATCCTTATATTTGGTAAAGAAATATTGGAGATTATAGAATATTTTTGGATCCAATGTGAGCAATTTCACCTCGAGCATGTGTCCCCTCATCTCATCCTATTTTCCAAAAATACCTTCCACAGTGGTCCAGGCTTCATTGGGGTTTTAATAGGAGGATATGTGAAAGAGGAGTTCAAGAGAAATGAGACTGCAATTTGTTCTGAATGCTTCATCCATTTGATTTAGATACTTGGATTTTTCTATGGATGATGTTGGCTTTGTCTCTATGTTCATGGTTAACTTGTACAATCTTCTACTTTGAATATGCATTATCATCTTCTCCTTCCATGAAAATAAATTGTAAGGTGTAAGAATGAATTCTTTTGAAAATTCCATTTTGCCGTTGTCTTCAATCTTCGGTACCTGCAAAAATAATTTGGTGTGTATTTTCCCTAGCAGTCCATCAGCTCTAATACCATGTAAATGTGTTGAAACTTCACATAATATATCTAGCTGGGAATTGACATACACAGTTGCATAAAAAATAGAAGAAAATAGAAGTAGGAGAGAAAGAATGGAAGAATTCTCATTAACAAACTGAATGAATGATAATTTATGCATGATATACTTTGTATAACTCAACCAATGTGCACTGGAGGAGAAGTCAATGCACCATAGTGGTGGTATAGAGTGATATAGACACACAACAACAATTACAGGAGTAAACTGCCACCTAGTCTAGTCTCTCGGGCAATTACGAGAGTGAACTGCCACCTAGCTGAGTTAACTAGTCTATCAGTCTTCAGTTAACTGACTGAAACATAGTGAAGTGAGGAGGATATTAGTGAATCATGAGTAATGCGCTATTTTGGTGATGATCGCAAGGACAATGCGAATTATATGGTGATGATCCCAATGCTACATGGTGATAATACCAATGTAGCATCTAGACTCCACTCAACTGACCAAACTGAAGAGAATATTCTCCCTAAAATATAGGAGACTGAATAATGACTAATAAACATAGGGAAAACCTTAGTAAAAATAAAACCTAGGTGTGTGTGAAGTAACTCCAACAAATTCCTCTGTAGACTCAGGCTTTGGTATAGCATCAGACAATGACCATTTTCCATTAATGGAGTCTTCGCTTCATCGATAGTTCGAAGCTTGACAAAGTCATTATAATATAAAATTTCTATTTCATATGGCCCTAGACATCAGGTGTAAAACTTGCCCTTAAAATATTTATAGTGTGAGTCGAATAGAAGGGCTCAATCTCTGTCTCTAAACTTCTTCTTTTTGATGGATATGTCATGCTACTTAGCTCTTTGTTGTTGGAATAGAGCAATCTGCTACAATGCGGCCTAACAAATTTTGTCAAGTTCATTGATCTAATTGAGTCTATGTTGTTGGGTTTCTGAGAGATCCAATCCCACTTGGGGTGTCGTTCTTAATGTCTTGATATCAAATTCTATGGGGAGAACTACATGCTTTCCATACACCAACTCATAGGGAGTGAATCTCTTAGTGTTTCTCTAGGTGGTTATGTAGGCCCACATGGATTTTGGAATCTTTTCAACCTAGTCCTTATAATGATGTTGCTGAAATATCTTGGTCAAGATGACCTCCAACACGTTTTTAGTGACCTCCACCTATCCATTTTCCTGAGGGTGGTATGGAGAAGACATTCAATACTTGATCTTGAATTGTTCAGTAATGGAATGAATAAGATGAGAAGTGAACTGGGTCCCTTGGTCGGTAACAATCTCCTTGTGGATGAAAATTTCCTTATACAATAATTTATCCATTTCTTCCTATGTAGCCTTCGGTAGTTCTTTAGCCACAACCCATTTGGTTACATAATCGGTGCAAACCAAGATGCACACCTTTTTTTTCCGATGGTGAGTTGATGGGCCCTATAAAGTTGAGGGCCCACTTCTCGAAGGGATCTATCAAGATCTATGACTTGAGTGGAATTTCATATAATTTGACTTGTCGTCCCATCCTCTAACACTTATCACTTCTCCTAGAATATTTTTGGCATCTCAAAATATGTTAGGCCAATAATACCCCATGTGCATTGCTTTTTTTGTAGTCATTTTATCAGCAAAGTGCCCCATGCAAGGTTCATCATGAAATTCTTTTAGAATATCATAGTTTTCATCCCCTCGAACACAACTCTGGATGATATGATCATTCCCAGTGCGAAAGAGGTGTCCTTCGATCCAAGATTACATGGCACTTTGTCGGATGGCCATCTAGTGTTATTTCGACGATATATCGATGTTGTGGATGCCTTCCTATAGCCAAGTAGTTAGAGATGTATACAAACCATGGTGTGTTAGTGGATACATCAAACAAGTGTTCATCTGGGAAAGTGTCTTCCATAGGAATGACTTCTCCTTCATTGGTAATCCTAGAGAGGAATAATAATAATAATTGGGAAAGTGTCTAAGTAGAACATGTGGTAAAAAACTAATAATAATAAATAAACATGTAACAAGAAGGGGGGTAATAAATTCAAATTTAATTATTAAAGTCAAAATTGTTATGGAGGATTAAAATTTTAAAAAGGGAAAAAGGTTGTTTTTATCTACATTTGTTAGTTTAATTTTTAGTTAAAAATAAAGAGGGAAATGGTTGTTTTATGATCTGCCTAAGAAGGATATCTAATGGAGAAGGTGACCAAACAAGCCATTTTCCAGCAGTTGACAAAAAACTTAGCAGGGGCACAAATCTGAGCAGGGGCACAAATCTGAGCAGGGGTGCACCATTGGTTTTGGGGAACCAAGCAATGGAGATCCAATGTCGGGATAATCTGAGAGTAGCCAAGAGGATTGGGCTATCTCAGTGTGAGTCCTGGGGATAAAAGGGAGAATCTCAGTGCAACCATAGAGGAGGGAGCACTTACTTCATCCCAACAATGGAAAAACCAGCAAGGGCAAAAAACCTAGGTTGTTGCACCCTCCTATATGCCTAAGGAAACTTGCAGAAATAGACTTGTCCCCTGAGAGATTGGTTAGCTAACAGGGTAAGCTCGCTCTCAGATGTGGAATCATGTCAAATAGAACAACCATGGTGCAACCATGAATAAAGGCGCACTGGATAAATTTGAGATCGACCCATATGCTAAAATGTAGCAAAAACGTGAAGTATAAACTCAGACAACAAAAACAAGTGAGACAAGTAGCTTCAGGAAAAGACAAGAATGCTTTATTTGAGTCCCAATTCACCTTGTATACCGAGGGAACCATTTATTTACATATGCATATCTAAATAACATCAAAATGTGAAATGGGTTGAGAGCAGTTGGCTAAATTGTGTGCTCTAGGTGGGCGTTCCCCTAGGTGGCCTGCTTGGCCTAATTCCTCCCTGTTTAGATCTAGAAGCATCCCAAATTCCATGAGAAGGTGAGGAAAATTGTTGTGAAATACTTTAGATGTGATCCACTTTTCCTGAGCTGGAGTTTGGCCTTGGCGGGCTACCAAATAAGAAGTGTATGCCCGATGCCTTGTAGAGAGGGTCTGGGTGTCCAATAGAGTGTCTTTGGCCAATGGGAGTTGGAAATCTGGAATGTTGTCCACTGGATTAGTAATGGTGACTGGTTCCTCCAAGATGGGAGGCTCAAACAACTTCAAGTGATTTACATTAATAACATTGTGGATTCCTAATTGTGGTAGCAGATCTAACCTGTAAGCATTTTCTCCAATATTGTCGAGGATGGTATATGAGACATATCTTATTGGCAGAAGCTTGTGATGGTGGCCTTTGAAGCGCTTCTTATCCAAGTGTAACCATATTTGATCCCCTGGCTGAAAGGACATGGAGGTCCTTTTTTTGTCATGGTGTTTCTTGGCATGCTCTTGAGCTGCTTTGAGTGTTGTTGTTACTGCAGTGTGGCGTTGTCCAATTTGTTGGAAAAACCATTGTGCTAAGAGTTGTTCCTGCTGTTGATGTAAGGTACCTTGAGGAGCCCAAGTGAGTGGGAGATCAGTTGAATATGCTGGTTGGAAGCCCAAGAAGAATTCAAAAGGTGAAAACCCTGTAGAATAATGTGTTTCCTTGCTGTAGCTATGTTGTAGAATGTGCAAGTAATTGTCCCATTGTTTGCTGCGCCCAAAGTGAGTTCGGAGAGAATGAACCAAGACCCTATTGACAACCTCTGTTTGGCCATTCGTTTGAGGATGGAATGCAGTAGAAAACTTGAGGTGGCACCCCAATAGCACCCATATTGTCTTCCAAAATGTGTTGAGGAAGCGAGAATCTCTGCCTGAGATGATAGTGCTTGGGAGGCCAAAATGGGGCCAGACATGTCGGAAGTAGAGTTTCGTTGTTTGTGTTGTTGTAGTAGTCTTTGTGCATGGGATGAAAAGTGCCATTTTGTTGAAGTGACATACCACTACCCAGATTGCATCATGTTTCTTTTGGGTTTTTGGAAGTCCACTAAGGAAGTCCATTGAGATTGAATCCCAAGGCCGAGAAGGAAGAGGAAGTTGCTGATATAACCCATGCTTCCGGTTGGATGGCTTGGATTGTGAGAATAATGCATAGGCTCTGATAAATTTTTCAACTTGAGGCTGCATGGAAGGCCAATGGAAATGGTGTTGCAAATGTTGGATGGTATTTGTGGTACCGAAGTGCCCCCCATAGGATGAAGCATGCACCTCCCTGATGAGAAAGAGGCAGTCCTCTGAGTGTGGAACACATAACAAATTCAACTTATAGAACCACCCATCCTAAATAGTGTAGTCTAGGAAGGGGTTCTGATTGATCACTATGGGAGTTTGCAATGCCACCCAAATCTATTGAAAGTCGGGATCAGTAGCATATTGATCCTTCCATGTGTCATAGGTAGCACAACACACTTCTAGAATTGAGAGAACTAGAGTGGGAGGTCGGCTGAGCAAATCAACCATATTATTAGAAGTGACTTTCTTATATGTGTTGACCAAGTGGAATTTATGAATATAGGAGGCCTATTTAAGGTGCCTTTGTTCCTAAATCTTAGACTGAGAGTTGATGAAAATCAAAGGGTGGTGGTCTGTATGCATAATTGTTTCTTTACCCAACAAATAATTCCTCTATTGCTTGAGGGCTTGAACCAGTCTGTAAAACTCCTTGTCATAGGTGCTGCAATTTTTCTTTGCCTCAGACAGGGTTTAAGAGTGGTAAGCAATGGGGTGTCCTCCCTGTTTAAGTACGACACAAATAGCATATTGTGAGGCATCAGACTCAATCTCAAAGGGTTGGGAGAGGTCCGACATGTGTAAGATAGGGGATGAACAGAGGGATTCTTTGAGATGAGAAAAGTGACTAGTTTCTTCTTTAGTCCACATAAATGTAGAAGAATTATTTGAGAGCTGATGCAAAGGACGAGCAAGTTGGGAAAAATAGGGAATGAACTTACGATAGAAATTGATGCCACCCATAAAGCTTTTGAGCTCACTATTTGAAGAAGGTAGTGGCCACTGCTTCAATGCTTGGATGTGGGTTGGATCTGGTTGAATACCCTCTGAGTTGACCACAAAGTCGAGATAGGGAACTGAACTCTGACCAAAATATGACTTCTTCTCTTTGACTTGTAACTTGTGTTCTCAGAGGATTTGGAGAACTTGTCGGACATGTTGCATGTGAGTGTCCCATGTCTGGCTGAAGATGAGAATTCCATCTAAGTAGATGGCCACAAATTGACCCAAATGTGACCTAAGGATGTCATTGATGAGCCTCATGAAAGTGGTTGGGGCGTTGGTGATGCCAAAGGGCATAAATTTCCACTCAAAAAGACCAAATTTGGTCTTGAAAGCTATTTTCCAAACATCATCTGGGTTCATTCAAACCAGATGGTAGCCGACTATTAAATCCAATTATTAAACCACTTATCTCCTTGGAGGGTGTCGAGTAAATCCTTAATCTGGGGCATGGGATAACGGTTTTTTACTGTGGCTTTGTTCAAGGCCTGGTAATCAATGACAAGACACATTTCTGAAGTATCTCTTTTGGGGATGACAAATGCGGCAAAAGCACAAGGACAAGATGATGGTTGGATGTGGCCATAGTTGATGAGGTCGATCAATTGTATTTCCATTTCCTCTGTTTCTGTTGGGGCCAACTGGTATGTAGGGGCATTAGGTAATGCAGATCCGGGGATGAGGTGAATGGAATGGTCAATGTGTCAGGAGGGGGGATTCCCGCCGAAGATTGAAACACATATGCAAAATATTGGAGGAGGGGATTCATTGTTTTAGGAACAGGGTGCATGGTATTGTTTGGTGTTATTGGGTGCACCAAACAGAGAGAGAGACATTGGTTTAAATGTACATGCGGGATTTTTTCTTTGGTAGCAGGGGGTTTGGGTGTTGTTGTTAAGATATAAGTGTGGCCTTCTTTGGAAAGTTTGTATTGGTAGGATTTGGCCATATAGATAGCATTTCTTTGGGTTTGGTATGGGATACCTAGCAACAAATCCGAAAAATCCAAGGGGGAGACATCATAACGGACAATATCTTTGAATTTTCCTATGGAAAAAGTGATCAGACAACGCTGAGAAACTAAGAGTCGGGGGCCATCCTTCTAGACCCATATGAGTTGATAGGGTTATGGGTGTGGAGTAGTAACCATATTAATGCGGTTGACAAGGTATTGAGACACCAAATTCTTCTGGCTTCCATTGTCCATAATTAGCAAAGCCAAGGAGTTTTTAATTTGACAGTTATGAGTGAAGAGGGGTTGGGTGGAGGAGTTTGAATCTTCATGGGTCATTAGGATCAACGAGGGATCCATTTCTATGGGATTGTCCAAGGGAAATTCTTCGGTATCTTCAACTTGGGGGGGAGCAATGAGCTCAGTTAGTAGGGTTTTGTTGGTCTTTATATTTTGGAGGGTTCGATAATATGATGAATTGTGTGAGGTAGTCTTGTGGAATGAGAACCAGGGTGTCCTTGTATTTGTATTGGGTATGGAGTTTTGAGCCTGAGGAGGTGGAAAGTGGGTTGAAGGATTGGATCTAGATGGTTGAGAGGTAGAGGGGTTGGTGTAGGGGTGGGACTGAGTAGTACAATCCCTAGGAGAAACTTTCCTTTCTATAACCAAAGATATCTGAAAATATTTGTCTAAAGTTGGATTTTCAATAGCTCTACTTCTCAACAGAACTGAATCAATAAACTAGCAACAAACTTTAATATCAGTACCTCTTCCGGATTTGGAATGTGAAACAAGAGGCACAACTTGCAAAAGAATTCTATGTAGCCTTTCACTCCTTGTGAACAGAGTTGTCGGAGCTGGTGCCATCTGATCCACAAAGATTGCACATACCCAGGTGGGTAGAAGAAGTTTCTCAATGCCTCAAAAAGTTGAGCCCAAATTCTGATGGGTTTGGAAGTAGAGGATTTTGGAGCATCCCCAATATCTACCACAAATGTGGTCTTCTCTTGCTATGTATCCCACCGGGTTTGTGCAAGTCCTTCTAATTGCAAGGCTTCAATCTGGAGCATTCTCTCCTCAGTAAGGAATGGACATGTATTAACATAGGTGGAGAGGCTACAGATACAGGAATCCACAAATTCTCCATTGGTTTGACCAACAAATTTGGGTAGTTGGATTCGAGTGTCCAACCGGAAGGGGTCTAGATTGTTTTGTTGTTGCATTCTGAGCAACTCATTGAGAACGAAGGCAAGATATTGGATGGGATTTGAAGTGTTGGAATATGAAACTACTGCCAAGGGATATCTTCGAGGAGGAATTGTGAGGCCAAATGAAGATCAAGGTGAACTTAGGTTGCAAAACTGAAAAATGGGCCAGGCTCTATTGTGTGAACAGAGGGCACAAAACCCTGGAGAAAAGGAGATGAACTGGCCTAGAGGGAGAGATCTGTATTGTTTTAGATATGTGAAAATCCTCTCTGTTGTAGTGGAGAGCTGTGTGCCCTTGGGGCTATGAGATCTGTTGATCCACTTGCATGAATATGTAAACCTTGAAACGGGTGAAATTTGGACTATTTCATGAAAACCCCCAAAACAAATTTTTCTCAATCTTTAAGATCAAAATATTTTCCATGGATCTTGAAGCTATGATAGCAATTGATCTTCCTAAGAATGAGATAAAATGGAGAAGGTTATCAAACAAGCCATTTTCCGGCAGTTGACCAAAAACTTAGTAGGGGCACAAATCTGAGCAAGGGCGCACCATTGGTTTTGGGGAACCAAGCAATGGAGATCCAATGTCGGGATGATATGATAGTAGCCAAGAGGATTGGGCTATCTCAGTGTGAGTCCCGAGGATCAAAGGGAGAAAATCAGTGCAACCATAGAGGAGGGTGCACTTACTTCATCCTAGCAATTGAAAAAACAACAAGGGTGCAAAACCCGGGTTGGTGCGCCCTCCTGTCTGCCTAAGGAAACTTGTAGAAATAGACTCATCCCCTGAGAGATTGGTTAGCTAATGGGGTAAGCTCACTCTCAGATGTGGAATCATGTCAAATGAAATAGCCAGGGTGCAACCATGAAGAAAGGCACACTGGCTAAATATGAGATCGACCCAGATGCTAAAATGCAGCAAAAATGTGAAGTATAAACTCAAACAACAAAAACAAGTGAGACAAGTAGCTTCGGGAAAAGACAAGAATGCTTTATTTGAGTCCCGGTTCACCTTATATACTGAGGGAACCATTTATTTACTTATGCATAGCTAAATAACATCAAAATGTGAAATGGTTCGAGCCTAGTTGGTTGAATTGTGCGCCCCAGGTGGGCGTTCCCCTAGGTGGCCTCCTTGGCCCATTTTATCTACACTTGCTAAATTAATTTTTAATTAAAGAGGAAAAAGGGTGAATGGTTGTTTTATCTACACTTGCTAAATTTATTTTTAGTTAAAAAGGAAAAAGAGGGAAACTTAAAAGAAAGGGGAAACGCAAATAAAAAGATGAATGACTAACTTAGTTGCCTTGGGAACTTGCTATTTATGAACTCAACTAGGAATTAAGTAAGGTGTAAGTCATTTAATATTTGTAAGGGAATATTGGGACACCAAGGAGCGTTTTTAGGAATTCTTTTAGGTGGGTGAGGGAAATAGGAACATTTAATTAATTAATAAAATTGATTTTTTGGTGCAACTAGGGGATGGGTGACATGTGTACGGGGGAGGTTTTTCCTAATTAATTAAATGAAAAAGGAATTTAAGGAGAAATTAGGAAACTAATGACTTGAAAACTCTATAAAAAGGATGGAGGAGGAGGAGTATGGATCTCATATTTTAGCGTAACATTATTCTACTGAAATTTTACCTTGACTGAACTTTCTCTTGTGGGAGTTGGGATACCCAACTCGGGTAACGAGTGGTAGCTCGACCTTGCGAGGTGAGATGGGTGCTAGCTATTCTCTAGTATTGTGTGAGTGGCCCCTTTGCGGATCGGGGGGCTCAACAGGAAGAAGAGTACCCCTAACGTTGGTTGGGAGGTACAGGTGAGATCATATCAATTGGTAAGCGAGAGTTGGATAGAGCACGTGCATGACAACGAATCAGAGCTTTCACATTTGGCTATAGTATTCATGTGTATGTTTTTGAATGGTAGTTTAATATTGTTCTTGCGCCTTCAGTACTGTAATTCTACTATGTCAAATATTTTATTTTATTCAGTGTTTTATGATCAAGAACTTAAAGTCATCCTAGTCTTATGCTCACTGTATTTTTGATTGATTTCCATGGCGAACCCAAAACTCTGATTGCAGTGACTTCTCTGTGTTTGTTTTATTGATTATTATGACGAAATTTTTATTTTTATCTTTTGTCCCTTATCCATTTAGTTATTAGTCCATGCCTGAGCAGTCGGCTAGGAGCCGAATCGATGGTCGTCACTCTGGTGTTTAAAGACCTATAGATTCAAATGCCATGCTTTCTTGTGCATGGATAATAAGTGAAGGATAAATTTCTCCCAGCTGTCTATCCCTTACTTATCTCTACGTTTTTCTCCTATGATTAACCTTGAGTATATCTACGTCTTGATTAATTAAAACTCTGATTTTCTCTACGTTTTTAATTGCTTAAACTTGGGTACATCTCTGCGTTTTGTACTGATAAAAATCTGCATGTTGAATGATAAACCCCCGCTTTATGGAATGGTAATTCTCTACGTCTTTTTAATGATAATTCCCAGCATTTTTAAATGGAAATTCTCTGCGTTTTTTTATGTTGTCCAGCATTGAGGAATGTTTAAACTCTGCGTTGAGTGATTCATCTTGAAGGATTAATATCTGAACAAATAATTTTCACCAAGTTGTTTTTACTCAAATTCGTTTTACCCATAACCATTTTTAAGGATTATTGCTTGTGTTCGAATCCCCTTCTTGAACTCGAATCATTTTTACCCAGCGAGTTTCATTGACATTGATTTATTTCTAGAGGATTTTTCTTCTTGGATTGGTATGACAATGATTTGAATATCATTATTTCCACAGCGTTATCATAGTTACACAACGATTTCACATTCCATTTTGGTGTTTTACCCAGCTTACCGACCACTATTTTCGTGGAACACTACACAAATTTCACCCTACGCATTTGTGGCACTTGGCACAACACTTCACACCAGAAATATGTGACACATTGCACAGATTTTGCACTAAGATTTCTGGCAATTTTACCTCTGCGATTTCATATATAGTTATGACATCGTTATCATTTATTTGGCTCTGCGATTCCATGTATTTAAATGAAAACAACATCAGTTATTATTTGCTCTGCGATTTCATCTATATTTATGCCAGCAATACCATTTATCTACTCTGCGATTTTAACATGTATTGACTACGAATTTACCCATATCTAATGGACAACAATTTAATTGCATTGTGGCTATGCATGACATCGAATTCATATAGTGATTTTATGATAGTGATCTTGATTTTATGATAGCGATTTATATAGCGAATTTATGGTAGACAATGATGCAAATTGTTAAGACAACGATTACATTTAATGGATAGTAATATTAATGTAGCCTTCAATATCATTGTTAAACCACAAATGATTTTATTTAACCACATGGTGGATAGCGATCTATTAGATAGCGATATGGTTAATTTCTTGATTACCAGACAACTATTTATTTAGACAATAAGTTGGTTAATTCCTTGACGATAAGACAACTATATATATGTTTATAATGGTTAAATCCTTTTAATGGACAACAAATCCTCAACTGCGATAACGTAGACAAAACGTCAATTTTGTTAACAACATTGTGGTTGTCGACCGTGATCCTTCCATAATTATAGTAACCTTATTTAGTGGATAGCATTATCGAATAGACATCGATGTATCCAATTTACAGTAACCCTTTTTGACAGATATATATATTTTTAGGCAGCGATATGTCATTGATGTTGTTAGCGATTATCATTAACTACAGTAATAATTATCAATAAATACAGTGATACATCCCGCAATTTCAGTGATATCTATATAGATTATATAGATAGTGAATTTAAGGGTGTTCCATAGATATCAATCTTATTATATTTTTTCAGTTTAAAAGATAACATATTCAGTTTTAAAAACATGTTTTATATTGCTTTAAAAGACATGTTCCTTATTTGTTTGTGTTTAAAAGATAGCGAAATCACCCTTAGGAAATACTTATATCTGTTTCAGTTTTTAAAGATGACGAATTTTATGGTTCAAGGATATGTTTCCTTTTTGTTTTAGTTTAAAATCTAGCAAATTCCTCCTTAGGAAATTACTCATCCGATATTGGAATTGGAAAATAGTTCCAATGAGCTAATTGTTTTGATAATAATTATTTTAATGTGTATAGATTGATGTATGTTTGTAATAGAATTTTTTGCACAAGGAATCTAATGTGTTGAATTAATGTTATAGTCGTCATATTTTCTCACGTCTTGTTGACTTGTCGATTGGATGCTTGGGTTAGTCGTCTTGTGTTTTGACAGTCTCCTAGCGCGTTGAATTTTTTTGGGGTTATTGGTCTAGATGTGTTATGTTGTGCTAGGGTTACCGTCATGCCTATTGCCTTGTGATGGCATGATTGATGAGGGGATCATTGCACACCCTAATGGATAGAGGTGAATGATAACCTGGCCGGAGTCTATGCTTCCCGATGTGGGTGTTTGTTCATTGTAATGGTTGTTGGTACTTGGTTTTGTAATGCCTTAAGGCATTGGGTTTTGCATGACGTAGAGGTTTCTAGTTCCTGGTCGTCGAAGTCATTGTGTCAGGTTGTTGATTTTGTCCTTTAGCTTGTAGGCATTGTCTTTCTTGTGTCGGATGGGTAGTCGTTTCTATTTGTCTATTGATTATCGCATGTTTCGTCCAGTTGCATGATGTCCTAGTGTGCTAAGTCGTTGTTGTTTGTTGCCTAATCTGCGTGCATTTTTTTCGTCGTCAAGTTGTGTTGTTTAACTGTTGTCATTGTTTCCTTCCTGTTTCAAACAAAAAAAAATTGCACTTGCTTGCATCACTTGTAGTCGTAACGATGGGGTCGTTACATATGGTATCATAGCTGGTTCGACCCACGACTTGGGATCACTACGACTTTCGTTGATTTATATTGATTATAATGTTGCTAATTAAACTAATCTGTATTCGTGCAGGTAATAATGGTTAGAGGACACCGCAGAGGCAGACGACGAGGTTCTAGGGGAGGAGGCGCGACCCCCCCAGTAGCATCCACACCTAAGGGGTATAATCCCTAGGGAGACGAACAGGTTGTCGGGAAGGAACATATAGCTGTGGGTGATGTGGCTGGGTTGATGAGGTCCTTTTAGCGGATTTATGAGGCACTGATCAACCATTTGGATAGAGATGAGGCCAGGGCGCCGACACCCGCTGAGGGTCCGCCATGTGCTCCGTTCAGTACTGGTAGCATTCACCGCGAACTCGAGAAGGTCAAATTTCCCGAATTCTTTAGTGCCTCGGATGACACCACCACCAAGGCATGGTTGGAGAATATGGTGATGTGCTTTGCACTTCACGAATATACCTTCGACATGAAGGTCTGCATGGAGGTATTTCAACTAAATGGGAGCGATCTTCTATGGTGGAAGATGCTCCCGCCACAATTGAATATGGTCATCAAAGACATGTCATGGGAATTGTTCGAGGAATGGTTTCGAGAGAGGTATCTATCAAAGGAATTCACTGAGCATCATCTCAACGAGTTCAATGCCTTGTGACAGGGCGACCGTAAGGTGCCTGAGTATGAGGCCCATTTTATGGCGTTTCTTCGATATGCTTTGCACTTGAATACCGAGAAACTTAAGGTCAACAGGTTCTTGTTTGGCCTTAATGTCAACATTTGTGCAAAGGCTAGGATTATGATGCCTCAAACCTTGCATGATGCCATCTAAAAGGCCCTCATAGCAGAGGAGGATCTTATCAGTGGGGTTCAGAGCCAGACTCCAACGAGACCAGCAGACAAGGTGTCATCTGGAGCACAGCAGCATCAAACACCATCTAGGAATTCACCAAGATATCGTGGCTTCCAGAGAGGATCCATTTTCACTACACCTCGGTGACCAATGCCTCAACAACGAATTTTGTACTGAGGACCACAACATCAACAGCAACGTCGACCACAACAACAATAGTTTAGGTCTGTTCAACAGAACATACCAAGATTCCAGGCCGGTGGGTTGTCAACTTCTACTTCAGGTACTAGGAGTACTGGACCGAAGAAAGGGTGTTGGACATGTGGGGAGCCACATTACCAATGAGAATTCCCAGTGGAGAGGACTAAGGCATCTGGATCAGCTGGACCCACTACCGTGGGAGATTTGGGCAAGGCTCATCAGATTCATGTAGCGATGAATAATCTCCAGGAAGAGCACTAGTCGTCTGTGCTCGAGACGTCCGGTACCGTCATTGATGAGACCCTTAGTATTTTGATAGATCCAGGTGCTACAGAGAGTTTCATTTCTGGTGCAGTGCTAAAAATAATTAAGGTAAAGGCATTCAAACAAGATGAGTTTAGCTTTGTAGAAATGGAGTCGGGAGCCAAATAGAAGGTTGGAGGGAAGGTTTTGGGCTGTAGCCTTAAATTGGGAGAGTTTGTTACCAGGGACAACTTGTACGTCACGATCTTAGGATCTTATGAAGTCACGATCGGTATGGACTGGTTGGAATCACATGAGGCGATACTCAATTGTAAGATGAAACAATTGAGCTTGGTCGATGATGAGGGACAGAGACACATGATTGTAGGTCAGAACTAGGGAGTCTCCCTGAGGTTCATCTCTTCCTTGCAACTACAAAAGAGAATGTGCAAGGGATGTAATCTTATGCGATCCTTGCGTTAAATCATAAAGGAGTAGAGGAAGGACTAGAACACCCTCCGGTGGTGAGAGAGTTTGTGTACGTCTTCCCTGAGGAGTTACCAGGGATGTCGTCAAAGAGGGATTTGGAATTTACCATAGACCTAAAACCGGGGACTGAACTGATAGCAAGAATGACTTATCGAATGTCGACCCCGGAGTTACAGGAGTTGAGAATGCAACTGAAGGAGTTGTTGGACCTAGGACTTATACGTCCAAGTGTGTCACCATGGGGTGCACCTATTATTTTCATATGAAAGAAGGATGGGTCATGGAGACTCTACATTGACTATCGTCAATTGAACAAGTCAACGATCAAGAATCAATAGCCGTTTCCAAGGATTGATGATCTGTTTGATCACATGAAGGGTGGGATGGTGTTTTGAAAGATCGAATTGAGATCAGGGTATCACTAGTTACGGATCAAGGAGGATGATGTCCCTAACACCACCTTTAAGACAAGGTTTGGACATTACAAGTTTAGTGTTTTACTATTTGGACTGACGAATGCCCCAGGGGTATTTATGAGTTTGGTGAGTGGGGTGTTCCATGAGTACTTGGACAAGTTCATCCAAGTATTCATTGGAGATATTTTGATTTACTCTCGAATGATGGAGGAGCATGGTGAGCACTTGTGCTTGGTACATACAGTGTCTGCGAGACAACAAATTGTATGGGAAATTGTCTAAATGATCATTTTATCAATCGAAGATTCACTACTTAGGGCATGTCATCTTCGACGAAGGTATCGTCGTGGATCCAACAAAGGTCGAGGCTATTATGGAATGGCCTGCACTGACGAATGTCCCCGAAGTGCATATCTTCATGGGTTTAGCAGGATATTATTGATGGTTTGTCGAGGGTTTTTCGAAGATAGAAAATTTGATCACGAAATTGCAGAAGAAGAACAAGAAGTTTGTTTGGACCGAGAAATGTGCAGAAGCATTTTAGAGGCTCAAGGATTTTTTGACAATAACACCGATACTAAAGGTCCCAGACATGGATGAAAAATTCTTGGTATGCACTAACACATCCAAGGAAGGCTTAGGCTGAGTCTTGATGCAAGACGGTCGAGTGATCACTTACATCTCGAGAAAGTTGAGAAGGCACGAGGAGAACTATGCAACCCATGATTTGGAGTTGTTAGCCATTGTATATGCCTTGAGATTTTGGAGACACTACCTTATTGGACGAAAATTCAAACTAAAAATGGACCACTCTAGACTACAACACATCTTTACGCAAAGAGACTTGAACGCGCGACGACGGCGTTGGTCGAAATTGCTTAGCGAGTAAGATTTCGAGATTACTTACATAAAATGTATAGTGAACAGAGTGGCAGATGCATTGAGTCGGAGACCATGCATATTTTCGATGATGCCTCTTCAGAAAAAATCTATGTGAAAATATTATAGCTTTATAGCGCTAAGATGACCGGTACAAGGAGACCAAGGATTTTATCGGACATAACACAATGATGGTACAAAGATTTGAAGGATTTACGTTTGATGATGACTGATTATTGAGATTTAAAAATTGAATTTACATACTGCCCAATGACGAGTTGAGGAGTTTGATCCTAAACGAGGCTCACATATCCATGTACATGGATCACCTAGGAGTCACGAAGATGAGGGAAGACCTTAAACCCTTATTCTTCTAGAAAGGAATGAAGGTAGACGTAGTCAACTACGTGGCAAGATGTCTAGAATGTTAGCAGGTGAAGGTTGAACTTAGACATTCGACAAGATTACTATAGCCACACGTGATTCTGGAATCGAAATGGGAGGTCATTTCAATGGATTTCATTGTTGGATTGCCACTGAAGGCAAGGAGACATGACTCGATTTTTGTGGTAGTTGACACTCTGATGAATATTTCTCATTTTATTCCTGTGCATATGACATATCAGGCACTTGACATAGCTAGAGTTTTCATCAGTGAGATTGTGAGGCTGCATGGTGGACCTAAGAGGATTATATATGATCGAGGATCGATGTTTATTGGATGATTTTGGTCTAGTTTCCAAGAGATCTTGGGAACCCAACTTAACTTTAGTACCGTGTATCATCCGGAGACATACAGACATACCGAATGAACAAACCAAATCTTGGAGGACATGTTGCATATGTACGTGATGGACCAAAAAAAGAATTGAAAAGAATTCTTGCCACTAGTAGTGTTAGCACTAGAAGTCACCTCTGGATTGCAACAAAGGTAAGTCCAGTACCCATCAGTTTGTATGTCATAATGAATAAGTTGAGGGTGGTCGAATGGGCACAGACTCAAGAGAATATCACTTAAACTCATAAATATGGACCAGAAAATGCATGGGCAAGCTATGTCTTGATCTAATTTTAGTCAATAAGTTGTAGTAAAGGTGAACAAGGGGAAGAACTTGAGGAGAATGAGAAGGTATGCTATGGACATTAGGTATTCTAGCAGCCTAAGTAGGAAAAACTCAAAAGACAAGATCCTCTTGGTTCATAGTTTTAAGGAATTGAATGAAATTATCATTGAACTAAAATCAAACATACATCACAATTCAATAACAACAACCTGACTGGATCTTCCATGCCTGAGTCATTCAGTGTTGGAGGAAAAAGACAACACAAGAAACTGATTAAAACTAGTCGCAATGTCACTGTGATCAAGACTACATCACAAAAAAAAAACTACCCTCGACTGGATCATCCATGCCCGAGTGTTATAACACAGTTGTCACAGAGATACAAAAGGAAACTGAATTACATTAAACACGAAGTCTCAAATATAGATACATAACCAAAAGAACCAGAGCTTCATCAAAGCTTTACAATACGGGAGTGTAGCTCAACCATCGACCCCCTTAACAAAATATTAAAACTACCTATTTATACTCAAAACAATTCTCCCAACAGAGGCATTCTCAAGCTTCCGTGGCACAATATCTCCTCGGTCAGATTGTATATGAATTCTTTTGTAAGACGCTGGATTAGATCGACATGGCTCTTGCAGGGAACCTGTCCATAGGGGTACCATGGGACACCTTCTCCAGAACCTCCATGCCTTCCATTTATGGATTGAGCTGAGGTTTCAACTGCCCAACCCAACTTTCATTAACTTCTTTTTCCATGGAGAGTGAACGAGACTTAATACTCAGGGGACGACCATGTGCATGTTCTCCAAGGCTCGGAAGCTAGCTTCCTTTCCTTTGGCCCCTCCCTCAAAGTAACCCAGGGCCATGAACCTGTGCTAATCTCTCATGACATCCCAACATTTCGCATTTCGGGGGCCCTCATGGTGATAACTTCGAGATTTCCCGATATCAGAATTGACGAAATCACTTATCTGACCGACGATCAGATCTGCTTCTCAACCAATGGTTACGATGCTCCTTCTGGACTTTGAATTAGTCCTCTATATGTGACTGGGGCCGACTGCTTCTCCTAAACCCCTTCTTTACATGACCACGAGCCGTGACTTGGCGCATATCTGCAAAGGCGTTTCAGGATTTTGGCTATTGAGAGTTTCCACACTACTACCTTCAAACTTCCCAATCCACAAAACCACGACATCTCTGATTAGGCGCCATGTGCTCCTCTGGTTTGGACGACCCAAATGATTTCGCAATTTCATGTTTCGTGATATTTTCTTGTGGCTGACCTCCAAACCTATGAAACCTGATTCTGTGACATGATTAATCCACTGCCACCTATCCCTATGGATTGGACGACCCATATTTATTTTTTGTTTTGTGCTTTTTTGATTCTGGGCCTTGCCTCCTCTTCAATGTGACCTCAGGCTGCGACCATGGGCCCAATCTTCGAAAGTTTTCGGGACTTCGTATTTCGGGGAATTGGGGCGCTTCTTCCTGTCAAACCTTTGATTCATGAAATAGGGATTTCACGTTTTGCAAACTTGCGTTGTGCTCCATGCTAAAACCCCTGACTCACAAAATCCCGATTTCGCCTATCTGCTACCACGTGCCTTCTGAAATGGTTGGTCTAGATCATTTCATGAGTTCACATTTCGTGAGTCCTCATCACTCTACCCTTTGACCTTTCATTCTATGAAACTGCGAAAAGATGATCTAACGGTCTAGATTAAAACTTTGATCGACCCTTGCTCTCGGGCCTTTGCCCTGAAATTAAACTTTGAGCAACTTTGGATCTCGAATACTCACGAACCACCGATCTGATTTGTCTGATGGATCCGTTGGTCGAGACTGAGCCTATGCTTGATGGATTTTTGATGACCAGGTATGTGCGTGCCTTTTCATGATCGTGTCCTGACTTTGGATGAAAAACATTTGTGGGTTTTTTAAGCCCACTTCTTTCACATTTGGTCACCCAATGACCAACTTCAAAGGAAAACAATCCCATCGGAAAAATATGTGATAACATTAGGCTCCATGGGGGATAGATTCCTCCCCATGAGGCTCTAAGATCTCCTTTTGCAATTCCATTTGCCTTCTATTGGGATATGGAGTCAAGCCAAAAAACACCCTGCTGAGGAAAATAAGACCGATAAGCAAAACAAAAATAAACACACGTGCTTCGTGGAGCTTATTTATGTACAATCCTAAACTAATTGATTTTTACACAGTGCTAGGTGAATGCAAACTTCCACCAAATACATTCAAATAAATTCCTAAATGGAAGCTCCTTCACTCTATCGATGATTGGTAACAGATAATGCAACCATGACAGTAGAACAATTACATTCTTCATATTTTCTTTAGGGGTTGAAGTTGAGAGAAAATGAGGCGGCTCCAAGATATGAAATAAATGCCACTCTATGTACTCGTTGACAGGCTCATAGAATGAGTGGCGGATTCTGGAAAATTTGTAACATGCATCTTTTTCTGCTACACAACTTCTCATACATGGATGAATGTCTCTAGTAGGAATAGATGGATGAGAACCTGATGCAGGATGAATGATCTCAGGCGATGGCCGCTCACTGACAGGCTCTGGACAGGAGATAAACTGCCCCTTCTATTGCTCCTATGATTCTTCTTCTTGGCTCTCCCAAGGGTCAGGTTCATAATCATCATAAACATGATCTATGGGAAAGCTCTTCTCTTCATCATGCTTCTTAGGATGGTTGATTTCTTCATAATAATTTTCGTTAATGAATAGAGGAAAGGGCTTTACTGTATATCCTTGGAAATCCTGCATATCCATCTCATAATTTGATTCATAGTTTTCATATACAGGCTGGCTTCTCCCCAAGCTATCAAAATGTGATGTAGGGCTCTGGTGCTCTTCATCTGAATACTCATCAAAGATGGGTGAGTGAGGAACTCCCACATATTAAAAAATAGGGGCGATCTCATGATCCTTCATTTCAATCCCAAATGTAAATAGATCATGGGAAATATCGCGAAGAAAAAGAGAACAATCCTCTTCCACAAGGGCTTCTTCCTTTAAATATGAGACAATAGGCTCATCAGGAGCAGGATGTAAGGCCTCTAAAATTATGAAATATTCAATACTATCATCATCAGTAGGGTTTTCAAGAACATCCTCTTCAAGGACTGGAAAATCCTCTGCACTTTCTTCATAAGACCGACAAGCAAAATTTGCCTTCTTCTATTTCTACAAAAAGGGATCTTACCAGTTCCATTAGCTCACCCAAAGAATATTCTTCCTCCTCATGGTCCTCATCCTCATGGCCTTCTTTAAATACATCCACATCTTGATCATGGTCTTCATATTCCCCACAACAATTATGCCAAATAAACTTAGAGGAATAAAGCTTTTGACAATGTCTATTGAAAGATGCATGTAATTCTCCCAGGGAGGAGATGATGGAAGGGGGCAAGGAGTGATACCACTGACGAGCATCTCCTGCTAATGATAACATGAACATATTCATTAATACATCTTCATGATGTATCTCCCACTGATGCATGAGTTCATGAAACTCATGGAGATGTTGAGCAGGGTTGTCCTCTTTACGCTCTCTAAATATGGGAAAATAATCACTCCATTCATTTGGAGTAGGAACTACATTGGGAAAACCAGGAACAACAGAGAAATTAAAGGGAGCAAACCTTCGAGACATGATTTTTTCCATTTCAAACCTGTGGAATCGCCAATCGATCCTTTAACCATGGAGTCGCTAGGTGAAAGATATGCAACATGAGTGTGTCTGGTATTTGTTCACCACCAAAGACTAGATCTAATCATTGTGTTCTCCCAGAGGGCTACCAGGTGTATCCAGAAGCAGTCACACTGAAACAACGGAGACGAGACAGTGGATTCACCAGGTGCAAGCACACTATTCAAAGGTTCTGATTTCTTATGCACCCTCAGAATCAGAAGTTCCTTGTCGTTCTACCCAGGGAAAATATTCAATTCGTCCCTGGCAACGACGCTAGAAATGTTAGCAATAGAAGTCACCTTTGGATTGAAATAGAGGTAAGACCAATACCCATCAGTTTGTATGTCACAACGAATAAGTTGAGGGTGGTCGAATGGGCACAGACTCAAGAGAATATCATTTTAACTCAGAAATCTGGACCAGGAAATGCATGGGCAAGCGAAGGTCTTCCAGCAACCTAAGGAGGAAAAACTCAGAAGACAAGATCCTCTTGGTTCAGAGTTTTAAGGAACTAAATAGAATTATCACTGAACTGAAATCAAACATACATCACAATTCAATAACAACAACCCGACTGGATCATCCATGCCAAAGTCATTCAGTGTTGGAGGAAATAAAACACAAGAAACTGATTAAAATTGGTCACAATGTCACTGTGATCAAACCTACATAAAAAAAACATAACTACCCTCGACTGGATCATAAATGCCCGAGTGTTCTAACATAATTATTACAGAGATACGAAAGGAAACTGACTTACATTAAACAATAAGTCTCAAATACAGATACATAACCAGAAGAACCAGAGCTTCATCAAAGCTTTACAATACGAGAGCATAGCTCAACCATCGACCCCCTTAACAAAATATTAAAACTACCTATTTATACTCAAAAAAATTCGCCCAACAGAGGTGTGCTTGAGCTTCCATTGTGTGGCATCTCCCAGTCAGATTGTGCATGCATTCTTCTGTCAGATGCTGGCTTAGATCGGCATGGATCTTGCAGGGAACCTATCCATAGGGGTACCACGGGCCGCCTGCTTCATAACCTCCATGCCTTCCATTTATGGATTGAGCTGAGGTTTCAAATTCCCAACCCAACTTTCATTAACTACTTTTTCCATGGAGAGTGGTCGAGACTTAATACTTAGGGGATGACCACGTGCCTATTATCCAAGGCTCGGAAGCTAGATTCCTTTCCTCTGGCCCCTCCCTCAAAGTAACCTAGGGCCATGACCCTGCGCTAATCTCTCATGACATCCCGACATTTCACATTTTGGGGGCCCTCACGATGCTAACTTCGATATTTCTCGATATTAGAATCGGTGAAATCTCTTATCTCACTGATGGTCAGATCTGATTCTCAATCAACTGTTGCAATGCTCCTTCTGAACTCTGAATTAGTCCTTTATACGCAACTAGGGCCAACTTCTTTTCCTAAACCCCTCCTTCACATGACCCCAAGTCATGACCTGACATCTATCTCCAAAGGCATTTTGGGATTTCGGCTATCAAGAGTTTCCACACTCCTGCCTTCAGAATTCTCGATCCACAAAACCGAGACATCTCTAATCAGGCGCCACATGCTCCTCTGGTTTGGATGACCTAGATGATTTCACAATTTCGTGTTTCATGATATTTTCTTGTGGCTCACCTCCAAACCTCCGAAACCTAATTCTGTGACATGCTTAATCCACTGCCACCTATCCCTATGGATTGAACGACCCAGATTTATTTCACGTTTCATGATTTGCTGATTTTGGGCCCCGCCTCCTCTTCAATGTGACCTCAGGTTGCGACCATGGGCCCAATATTTGAAAGTTTTTGGGACTTCGTATTTCAGGCAATTGGGGCGTTGCTTCCTGTCAAACCTCCTATTCGCAAAATCGCAAAATCAAGATTTCACGTTTCATGAATTTGCATCGTGCTCCATGCTAAAACCCCCGACTCAAGAAATCCCGATTTCGCCTATCTGTTGCCACGTGCTCTCTGAAACGGTCATTCCAAATAATTTCGTGAGTTCACATTTTGTGAATCCACATGACTCAGCCCTTTGACATTCATTCTGTGAAACTGCAAAAATCTAATCTAATGGTCCATATAAAAACTTTGCTCGACCCTTGATATCGGGTCTTTTCCCTGGCATTAAACTTCGAGCAAATTTGGATCCCGAATACTCGTGAACCACCGATTTGATTTTTCTAATGGATTTGACGGTCGAGACTGAGCCTACACTTGATGGATTTTCGCTGACCAGGTATGTGCATTTCTTTGCACGATCGCGTCCTGTTTTTGGATGAAAAACATTGTGGGTTTTTAAACCCCACTTATTTTTTATTTGGTCACCCAATGACCAAATTCAAAGGAAAACAATCCCCTCGCAAAAATATGTGATAACAGGTAGAATTCACATATAACAACAGTTATCAAAGCACCATTAAGATGACACCTTTCGAGTTTATTTACGGGCGACCTTGTTGAACGCCTTTGAGTTGGGATCGACTTGAGGATAGGGTCCTGGTGGGACCATAAGTGATCCAAGAAATGGAAGATCAAATGAAAACAATAATACAAAGGATCAAGGAAGTGCATGATCGACAGAAGAGTTATGCCGATGCACATCGTGTCAACCGTAGTTACGAAGTTGGCGATCGAGTCTTCTTGCAGGTGAAACCGCATAAGAGTTCGATCAAGTTTTGAAAGAGCACTAAACTCTCTCCTAGGTTCATGGGAACTTTAAAGATTGTCGAAAGGAAGGGGCCCATGGACTATTGACTAGCCTTGCCTGATTCTTTGAGGTGTATGCACGATGTTTTTCACGTATCTATTTTGAGACATTATTTAGTGATCCTACACATGTTATTGGCATGAGTTCCTTGCAGGTATCTGATGAGGGTGTGCTCATGGCTGAGCCAATCCACATCCTGGACCATCGCATTCAAAAACTATGGCGTCAGACAGTAGATCAGGTAAAGTTCCAGTGGGACAACTATAGTCCACACTCGACGACCTGGGAGGATGCATATGATATGCAACAAAAGTTTCCATTTTTGTTTAATAGATAGACTTATGATACTGTGATACACATTATTTCGACACCTATATACTATGAAACTTTGGGACAAAGTTTAAACCAAGAGGGGGTGTATGTAAAATCCCGCTCTTGCGTGCACTGAGAAAACTTATTCTTTGAGGACACTTGCTTGCAAGTGATCCAGATTATTATAATATTGACCATTTGATTATGATTATGAGATATTGTGGATATGATGATATGTTATTTTTTTGTATTTACATAGACATGTGCTATTGACTGGGTTCTCATGAGTGTGTAGGACTTTGGACATTGAGCATGCAGAGGCATCGATGAAACCCCTTGAACTCTGGATCGAGTCAGGGAGTGGACTATTGGGGTTTGATTGCTGTTGATATGACATATGTACATATGATTAGATGTTATGATGATTTATTATTATTGCTAACATGATTCGTTGATGGATGCAGGCTGATGATAGCTTGTCAAATAGACTCACATGTGGAGTAGAGTGGTCACGTAGGACAACTAGATACTTGAGGGAGAGGTGTGGAAATAGCCCTGCCACAATGTACTAACACTCTCGTCGTGGCTCAAACTGTTGGTTAATGATTAACTAGTTTGAGAAGACACACCATGCCATGAGGGTAGACTGTGACAGTCGTTTGTGATGATTCTAAGGGGTGCACAATAAGGCAGGAGCCTTATTCCTTAGAGGCCCTTAATCTCCCACAAGATCACCTGGTGGAGTATTGACTACGGGGTTTTTAAGCCTACCAAAGTTAGTGAAGAGGCAAGCGACACCCTTGGAGCACGTAGTGCGTCCTAAAGGTCACGTCGCGCAAGGAAAATAGAAAGAGGTGAGTGGCACCTTTGGAGCACCTAGTGCATTCTGAAGGGCATGTCTCTATTTTAACTGGTAAGTGAATAAACCTAGTCGGCCTTAAAATGAATGATGTGATAAGTAAGATTTAAAAACAATTTTCCCTAATAAAAATGTCGCCCAACTTAGTGAAATTTAAACCTAGGTCTAAGTAGAACACGTGGTAAAAATAAAAATAATACTAAATAAACATGTAAAAAGAAGGGGGTAAGAAATTCAAATTTAATTATTAAAATCAAAATTATAATGGAGGATTAAAAAGGTTGTTTTTATTTACATTTGCTAATTTAATTTTTAGTTAAAAAGAAAAGAGGGTAAATGGTTGTTTTATCTACACTTGCTAAATTAATTTTTATTTAAAGAGAAAAAAGGGTAAATGGTTGTTTTATCTACACTTGCTAAATTAATTTTTAGTTAAAAAGGAAAAAGAGGGAAACTTAAAAGAAAAGGGAAACGTAAATAAACAGATGAATGACTAACTTAGTAAGGAATCTTGCCTTGGGAACTTGCTATTTATGAACTCAACTAGGAATTAAGTAAGGTGTAAGTCATTTAAGATTTGTAAGGGAATATTGGGACACCAAGGAGGGTTTTTAGGAATGCTTTTAGGTGGGTGGGGGAAATATGAATATTTAATTAATTAATAAAATTGGTTTTCTGGTGCAACTAGGGGATGGTTAACATGTGTACGGGGGAGGTTTTTCCTAATTAATTAAATGAAAAAGGAATTTAAGGAGAATTTGGGAAACAAATGACTTGAAAACTCTATAAAAAGGATGGAGGAGGAGGAATATGGATCTCATCTTTTAGCGTAACATTACACTACTGAAATTTAACCTTGACTGAACTTTCTCTTGTTGGAGTTGGGATACCCAGCTCGGGTAACAAGTGGTAGCTCGACCTTGCAAGGTGAGCTAGGTGCTATCTGTTCTCTGGTAATGTGTGCGTGGCCCCTTTACGGTTCGGGGGGATCAGGGGGAAAAAGAGTACCCCTAGCGTTGGATGGGAGGCACCAATTATTATCACATAATCATGTATGAGGGGTGTTTTGCCTTTGGAGAAGGCACCAGGGCAGAAAAATAGCGAAAATTAGGCTAAAACCCCACTTTTTATAAGTATAAAGGCCCGAGCACATAATACTAAGCAGCGCGCAGATCTGGGTGGCCAGAACTTGTGCGCCCAGATCTATGGCACAAATTTATTTTTGGACCCCCCCTCACCTGCGCTCTTCTACCTTTAACGAGAGGGAGCGATCCGATGTGATGATTATTTAGTGCGCGGATATGGAGGGATAGGCGATCCGTGCCCATATCTACGAATAGGGTGCAATTACGGAACCCCCCCCCGCTCTTCTACCTTTAAAGAGGGGGGGGTATGATATTAGTGGTTTTCCAATGCGAGCCCCTTGCTATCGTGGCGCCTCCTCCTTGCACCATATCCCCCCTCCCCCTTTTTCAAAAACACTTACCACCTCCACTTACTGCCCTCACCTCTTCCTGCCATCTTTCTTACACTAAATCTCCCATTTTCCAGTCACATCACTCAATCTTCCCCTCGGCTTGTTGTGACACACCTGTCCCTCTCCCTTCCATGTCAACCTTCATAAGAGACGTGTTCTCCCTCGACCAATCACATCCCACCACCTTTCCTCCTTTTGTCTCCATGTTCTCTCTCTGCATCAAATCACCCTTGCCTGGTCACCTTTCACTCACCGCTTCTCGACAGATGCTCCAGTCTTCAGGACGACCTCCATGTCTTACCATGAATCCGAAGTAGATCTAGGTGGCAGTACGAGTAGGCCTCCATGTCCCAAAGGTACAAAGTTGACTGGGGCCTTACCTGATCCCAAGGAAGCATTTATTGAGGTTGTTGTTGGTGGTTAGACATCGTCTCCACTATAAATGGAAAGTCCATAAAAGGACTGGGATCTTGTCAATTCATTTGCAAGGTCACCAAGAACACAGTCTCGTCTGACTGAAGTGCACGATTGTCCATAGACTGCATATAAAATCTTCCAGTAAACATGTAGACGTAATGACTTCAATGCAGTGACTCAATCTTGATGTTGTTGTTGTGCTTTGAGTATATGTAGGCATTTTTGCCATTTTCGTAAGGGTCGATGGTTGAGATAGGCTCCCGATGGTAAAGTTTTGATGAAGCACTGGTTGCTCTGGTTATATTTGCGCATGAGACTTCTTGTTTAATGAAAGTCATCTTCTTTCCATCTCTCCATTAACACTGTGTTAGAACATCTTGGAATTGGAGGATCGAGTCAAGTTGCACTGTTATAGGATGAAGTTTGTTTGATCACTGTAATAGTTGCACTAGTTCTAATCAGTTCTTGTGTTTTTCCCAATGTTGAATGACTTGGAATTGGAAGATCCAATCGAGTCACCATTCAATTTCTTGAAACTATGAACCAAGAGGATCTTGCCTTCTGATTTTTTCCTCCTCAAGCTGTTGGAAGGCCTGATGCCCAGAGTAGTCTTGTTCACCTTTCTCACCAAGTCTTCCCTCTTCTCATTTAAAACTCAACTTCTTGACTGAAGTTAGATCAAGACCTCACCTGCTCTTTGAATGCCTAGCCTATTTTTCTGAGTTAAAGCAATATCTTCCTAGGTCTTCATCCATTTGACCACCCCAATTAAATTATTCATGACATAAAACTGATGGGCATTGGGCTCTACTCCTGCTACAATCCGAGAGTGACTTATGAAGCTAACCCAGAGAAGATTATTAGAAAGGGAAAGGCTCTCCGAGTGGGAGCTTCTACTATTGAACCAGGTATTTATGATGATCTTCACTATCCCCTTGTATAAACTCCAATAGTTGCTTCTCATTTTCCTTCTATACCCTCTGTGGGAGTTTCCAGAAATTTAAAGTTCGGGAATGTTCCTATTGAGTTTTCTCCTCCTAGTCTTGGATTGGAGGGAGAAAGCCTTATCACTCCCCTTTCTCCCGAGGTTGTACCCTAGTTCAGACCCCACACCTCAGAATATTTTCCTACCCTGGGTTTTACCACCCCTCCTCCTATTACTACTGCTATTGAAGAAAGGGAAACTTTTGTCCTTTTAATCCCTAAAGCTCATTCTCCAAATTCCTTGCTGTTTCCCTTGATTCCTGAAATCTCAGTTCTAGTTTCTCCTGGTTGAACCCCTTCTCCTCGTAATTGTCCTCCACTTATTATCCCCATGGCAGGTGCTAACCCCCTATAAACAGAATGAATTCCATAGTGGCTACCAGGTATGCTCCCTTAGTCCTACCCTAGCCCATGAATCCTCTCCTTGCTGGAGATTACTTGAAGTATATGCCTAAATTCACCAGAGAGGAGGATATAACTGCTAAAGAGCACCTTGTTTCCTTCTATAGTTATGTAGAGCCTTCTACATAGTCTTTGTCCAGAGCCTTGATGGTGAGGTTAGGAAATGGTTTAGGGGATTGACCCCTGGATCTATTGCTGGGATTGAAGCTCTAAATAATGATTTCTTGAGACAGTGGGGAGACAAAAAAGATTTCATGTATTACATGACAGAGTTTGCGTCCTTGAAGAAAAAGGAAGGAGAGTCTGTCTCTGACTTCTCCAAAAGATTCAATAAAATGTATAATAAGATCCCTGCTGAGATTAAGCCCACAAAAGCCTATGCTAAAATCTCTTATGCTAATGCATTTGACCCTAACTTCTGCCTTCTGTTGAGAAAGAGAAGAGTTGCTTCCCTATCTCAAATGAAATATGTGGCCATAGAAGTGGAATCTAATGTGTTGGCAGTCGACAGTCTTAGAAATCAGGTTGATTCAGACACAAGGAAGGGAAGATCTGAAGCCTCAACTTATGGTTCTTTTGTAGCTTACCCCCAAGTGGATGAATTGACCAAGATGATGAAGTCTCTTTTTGTAGAGATGGAGAATATGCAATTTGAGGGGAAGAAAACATACATAAATCCTCAAAACATTGACAATAGAGCAAACTTCAGAAGGCCAAACAACAATGCTCCCCTGATTATGCAAAGAGACCAGAGGGGAAGAGATAGAGAAGAACAACGAATCCAGAATCCTCTACAAAATAATTTTGTAACTAATGACAAGGGGGAGGAAGAATGCATTGACCAAGAGATCCACTATCTTGGGGACCCTTATCCTTTTCCTCATTTAACCCAATCATCATACGAGGAGTCTCTCATGGAAAGTCAACTTAATAAGTTGAGCAAGGGAGACAAGGCTAGCAACAATCAAAACAGATACGACCTTAGATCCAAGAAGAAGACATGAATTCCTGACGTTCTTGAACAACCTACTAGGATTAAGAAGCCTGCTAAAGATGTAGCAGACAGAAATAGAGGTAAGAAAACTCAAATCCCCTCTCCAGTGGTCCAAATTCATGTTCCTGAAGGAAAGGAAATCCCGAATCTCACATCCTCTTTGTTAAGCCCTAATATTGGCTCATTACCACTTAATTGGGGCATATTAGATTAGTAATGTTATTTTATTTATGTCGGCTTAGGCCATTAGTTGTGATTTAGATTAGTAATGTTATTTTATTTATGTCGGCTTTAGGCCA
>ML809928.1:75689-87290 GCA_009831015.1 Picea engelmannii
TCATTTAAATAATGATTTCTTCTTTTCAAGCACTTTTACTTCCTTGACCTTTTGGGGCTTCAAGCCATCATATGGGGGTCCTCCAACTTCATAAGACCATAACTCTCAAACCGTGAGGAGTTATGTGACATTCCACATACCACTGGAAATGGCATGTCAAGCACTATCCATCTAGGATAGTTTCACCAACAACTTCATTGATATTCATCTCATTATTCCACATACAAGAATGGGTCCTCCAACTGTTCTCCTAGGATAACTCAATCTGTAAAGCGTCTTCCCGTGAGGGATTTCACCATAAGGGGACCACTTTGGAGTTCATCCATTTGTGCACCTTATTAACCATGATAAGACAATAATGATTCATCTTTGCATCAATTCACCAATGCATCATATATATCAACTATGCATCATGTCTCAATGACAACTCATTGATCCATCTTCATCAATGCATCATAACAATGATCCATATTTATCAATTGGTTTCCACTTGGACATATATCATTCTCATCAAGGGAATCATATCAATCAATTACTTGACATCAATCAAACCAAACCATTTACATATGATCCAACAATCTCCCAAATAATCAAACCATTGGCATCAATGACAACATGATCCAACAATTCTCAGGGATGGGTACTACTAGCCCACCTTATTCACTGATGTCTGCAGGAAAATTAGAACATGCATCAAATGTTATAAATTCTCTGGAAAGAAATAACTCAAGTATCTTCCATTAAAGCCCGTGGTTGTTCTAGGACCCTTCCAGTAGTGGGGCTTAAACATCATCTAAGAAATTCATCCTGCCTCCAGTGGTCAACACAAGTGGACCTTGACTACCACAGATTACTTTACTAAGTGGATAGAAGCTATCCCCACCAGGAGTGCTTCCCATAAGATAATTATTGGATTCCTGTAGGACATCATCACAAGATTCGACTGCCCAAGCAAGATTGTCACTGATAATGCAACATCTTTCAAAGCCGAACCATTGATCAAATTCTGTAAGAAGTTTGGGATACAATTACTTCACTCTACCCCATACTATCCTTAGGGGAACGGTTTAGCAGAATCCTCTAAAAAAATCCTAATAAGGATCATCAAAAGACTACTAGAAGACAACAAGAAGGCCTGGGATTCAAAGCTAAAATTCACTCTATGGGTTGATCGAGTGATAACAAAAAGATCCATAGGCATCTCCTCTTTCCAACTTGATTATGGGACATAAGAGGTTTTTCCTTCTTAGCTGGCTTTACCTATGGAAAAATTATTTTAGGATTATCAAGGAGAGCCTGACAATATGATCAGAAGAATTCATGAGCTGGTAGAAGTCCAGAAGGCCAGAGGAGAGTAGGCGATGGATAGAGAACAAGACCAACAACATAAAACCAAGAAGGCTTTTGACAAGGTCACAAAGGAGGATTTCCAGCTGGAAGATATGGTTCTAAAATGGGATGCTCAAAAGAGGGACAAGGGAAAGCACAATAAGTTTGAAGCCCTATGGATCGGTCCCTTCAAAATCTCTGAAGTATTTTCAAATAATACATATAGGTTGCAGAATTTGGAGGGTGAGGAAGTTTTCAATGGCCTCGTGAATGGGCATTTTATGAATAAATGTTTCTTTTGAGCCACAAATGGCTCCCCTGTATTTGTAAATATTGTTCTTCTGTTTGTTTTCGGTTTTAATAAATGACTCCATATCCCAACAACAAGGCATTGAAGCTACAAAAGAATTCTTGTCATCTCACAAGGAGCAAGCCATCCCCCATGGAACCTAATTTTATCACATAATCATGTATGAGGGGTGTTTTGCCTTTGGAAAAGGCACCAGGGTGGAAACATAGCGAAAAGCATGCTAAAAACCCAATTTTTCTAAGTATAAAGGCCTAAGTGCATAATACTAAGCAACACGTAGATATGGGTAGCCAGAACTTGCGCGCCCAGATCTACGACGCAGATTTAATTCCGGACCCCCCCCCCCTTGCTCTTCTACCATTAACGAGGGGGGGGTCCGATGTGATGATTATATCGTGTGCGTATCTGGAGGGATAGGATATCCACGCCCAGATCTACGGACATAGTGAAATTCCGGACCCCCCCCGCTCTTCTTCCTTTAAGGGGCGAGGGGGGGGGTCCGATATTAGTGGTTTTCCAGTGCGTCCCCCTTTGCTATCGTGGTGCCTCCTCCTTGTGCCAGATTCCCCCCCCCCCTTTTCAAAACCACTTACCACCTCTGCTTACCACCCTCACCTCCTCGCACCATCTGTCTTCCACTAAATCTCCTGTTCGTCAATCACATCACTCGATCTTCCCCTCAACTTGTTGGGACACACCTGTCCCTCTCCCTTCCACATTGCCCCGTCATAAGTGATGTGTTCTCCCTCTACCAATCACATCCCACCACCTTTCCTCCTTTTTTCTCCATGTTCTTTCTCCGCATCAAATCACCCCTGTCTGGTCACCTTTCACTCACCGCTTCCCGTCAAATGATCTAGTCTTCATGACGTCCTCCACGTCTTACCATGAATCCAAAGCAGATTCAGGTGGCAATACAAGTAGGCCTCCACGTCCCAAAGGTACAGAGTTGACCGGGGCCTTACCCAATCCCAAGGAAGTAGTTATTGAGGTTGTTGGTGGTGGTTAGACATCGTCTCCACCATAAATGGAAATTCCAGAAAAGGAATAGGATCTTGTCAATTCATTTGCAGGGTCACCAGGAACACGGTTGCGTCTGACTGAAGTGCACGATTGTTTAGAGATTGCATGCGCAGTCTACCAGTAAACATGTAGACGTAATGCCTTCAATGCAGTGACACAATCTTGATGTTGTTGTTGTGCTTTGAGTATATGTAGCCATTTTTGCAATTTTTGTAAGGGTCAATGGCTGAGCTAGGCTCCCGATGGTAAAGTTTTGATGAAGCACTGGTTCTCTAGTTACGTATTTGCACTTGAGACTTCTTGTTTAATGAAAGTCAACTTCTTTCTATATCTCTGTTAACATTGTGTTAGAACAGCTCAAAATTGGAGGATCCATTTGAGTTGCATTGTTATAGGATGATGTATGTTTGATCACTATAATAGTTTCACTAGTTCTAATCAGTTCTTGTGTTTTTCCCAATGTTGAATGATTTGGAATTGGAAGATCTAGTCGAGTCATGATTCAGTTTCTTGAAACTTTGAACCAAGAGGATATTTCCTTCTAAGTTTTTCCTCCTCAAGATGCTGGAAGGCCTGATGCCCAGAGTAGTATTCTTCACCTTTCTCACCAAGTCTTCCCTCTGCTCATTTAAAACTCAAATTCCTAACTGAAGTTAGATCAAGACCTCACCTGCTCTTTGTATTCCTGGCCTAGTTTTCTAAGTTAAAGCGATATCTTCCTGGGTCTGCATCCATTTGACCACCCCAATTAAATCATTCATGACATAAAACTAATGGGCGTTGGGCTCTGATCCTACTGCAATCAGGGATTGACTTCTGACACTAACACCGGTGAGGTCACATCGGTTGGAAAGTGGGAGCTGGACGGAGCACACGCGGGACAACGACTCGGAGCTTTCGCATTTGGCTACAGTACATATGTGTATATTTTTGAATGGTAGTTTAATATTGTTCCCGCCCCTTCAGTATTGTAATTATATCGTGTTAAAGATTTTGTTTTATTCAACATTTTATGATCAAGAACTTAAAGTCATCCCAGTCTTATGCTCGTTGTATTTTTTATTGATTTCCAACAGTGAACCCAAAACTCTGATTGCAATGACTTCTCTGTGTTTGTTTTGTTGATTATTACGAAAATTTTTGTGTTTTTATCTTCTATCCCTTATCCCTTTAGTTATTAGTATGTGCCTGAGCAGTCGACCAGGAGTCAAATCAACAATCGTCACTCCAGTGTTTAAATACCTATAGATTCAAATTCCCTGTTTCCCTGTACATGGATAATAGGTGAAGGATAAGTTTTACCCAACTGTCTATCCCTTACTTATCTCTACATTTTTCTCCTATGATTAACCTTGAGTATCTTCGCGTCTTGATTAATTAAAACTTTGATTTTCTCTGCATTTTTAATTGCTTAAACTTGGGTACATCTCTGCGTTTTGGATTGATAAAACTCTGCATTTGAATGATAAACCCCAACGTTATGGAATGGTAATTCTCTGCATCTTTTTAATGATAATTCCCAGTGTTTTTAAATGGAAATTCTATGCATTTTTTATGCTGTCCAACATTGAGGAATGTTTAAAATATGCGTTGAGTGATTCATCTTGAAGGATTAATCTCTAAAAAAATCATTTTCACCAAGTCGTTTTTACTCAAATCTGTTTTACCCAGAACCGTTTTTAAGGATTATTTCTTGTGTTCTAATCCCCTTCTTGAAATTGAATCATTTTTACCCAACAAGTTTGATTGACATCGATTTATTTCTGGACGATTTTTGTTCTTGGATTGGGATGGCAACGATTTGAATATCATCATTTTCACAGCGTTATCATAGTTACATAATGATTTCATAGCCCCTTTGGGAGTTTTACCTAGCTTACCCACCACTATTTTTGTGGCACACTACACAAATTTCACCCTATGTATTTTGTGGCAGTTGGAACAACACTTCACACCATAAATTCATGACACATTGCACAGATTTTGCACCAAGATTTCTGGCGATTTTACCTTTGCGATTTCATATATAGTTATGATAGTGTTATCATTTATTTGGCTTTGTGATTCCATTTATTTAAATGACAACAACATTAGTTATTATTTGCTCTGCGATTTCATCTATATTTATGCCAACAATACCATTTATCTACTCTGCGATTTTAACATATATTGACTGTGAATTTACCCATATCTAATGGACAACACTTTAATTGCATTGTGGTTGTGCATGAAAATGGATTCATATAGCTATTTTATGATAGCGATCTTCATTTTATGATATCGATTTATATAGCGAATTTATGGTAGACAACGATGCAAATTGTTAAGACAACGATTCCATTTAATGGATAGTAATATTACTGTAGCCTTCAATATCATTGTTAAACTGCAAATGATTTTATTTAACCGCATGGTGGATAGTGATTTATTATATAGCGATATGGTTAATTCCTTGATTACTAGACAACTATTTATTTAGACAATGAGTGGATTAATTCCTTGATGATAAGACAACTATATATATGTTTATAATGGTTAAATCCTTTTAATGGACAACAAATCCTTGACAATGATAGCGTAGACATAACCTCAATTTTGTTAACAACATTGTGGTTGTCGACTGTGATCCTTCCCTAATTATAGTAACTTTATGTATCCAATTTACAGTAACCCTTTTTTACAACGATATATTTTTTTAGGCAACGATATGTCGTTGTTGTCAATAAATATAGTAATACATCCTGGAATTTCAGTGATATCTATATAGATGATATAGATAGTGAATTTAAGGGTGTTCCATAGATAGAAATCTTATTATATTTTTTCAGTTTAAAAGATAACATATTCAGTTTTAAAAACATGTTTTATATTGCTTTAAAAGACATGTTCTTTATTTGTTTTTGTTTAAAAGATAGCGAAATCACCCTTAGGAAATACTTATATCTGTTTCAGTTTTTAAAGATGACGAATTATATGGTTCAAGGACATGTTTCCTTTTTGTTTCAGTTTAAAAGCTAGCGAATTCCTCCTTAGGAAATTACTCATCCGATATTGGAATTGGAAAATAGTTACAATGAGCTAATTGTTTTGATAATAATTATTTTAATGTGTACAGATTGATGTATGTTTGCAATAGAATTTGTTGCACAAGGAATTTAATGTGTTGAATGAATGTTATAGTCATCATATTTCCTCGCGTCTTGTTGAATTGTCGATTGGGTGCTTGGGTTAGTCATCTTGTGTTTTGACAGTTAATTCGGTCTCCTAGCACATTGAATTTTTCTGGGGTTATTGGTCTAGAAGTGTTGTGTTACGCTAGGGTTACCATCACACCTATCTCCTTATGACGACATGATTTCTGATGGGGGGATCATTGCGCGCCTTGATGGATAGAGGTGAATGATAACCTAGACGGAGTTTGTGCTTCCCAATGTGGGTGTTTGTTCATTGTAATGGTTGTTGGTACTTGGTTTTGTAACTCCTTAATGCGTTGGGTTTTGCGCGACGTAGAGGTTTCTAGTTCTTAGTCGTCGAAGCCACTGTGTCAAGTTGTTGATGTTGTCCTTTATTTTGTAGGCATTGTCTTGCTTGTGTCGGGAGGGTAGTCTTTTCTATCTGTCTATTGATTATCGCATGTTTCGTCCATTTGCATGATGTGATAGTGTGCTGAGTCATTTTTTTCTGTTTCCTGATCTGTGTGGGTTGTGTTCATCGTCATGTTTTGTTGTTTAATTGTTGTCGTTATTGCCTTCTTGCTTCAAACAAAAAATAAAAATTGCACTTGCTTGCGTCACTTGTAGTCGTAACGATGGGGTTGTTACAAAGATGAAGAGATATGTAGATTACAAATCCATAATAAAAAAAATATTGGATGAGGTTAAGAGATTGAAAGAAGAAAAGAAGAATTGTCAAAATAAAGAAGAAAGAAGGATCTTGGATGAAGAATCTACCAAAAGACTGTAAGAGGAAATTGACAAGAAGGTTAAGTAATCCTTAAATAATGATGATGTGAAGTCAGAAATGCAAGCCATAATTGAAGAAGGACGTCATAATTTGATTAGAGGGGGTCACCTTGCAACTTCAAAATGAGAAAAAAGACAAGATTCAAGAAGGTCAACAAAAGACACTTGAAGAAGTTGAACTCCATCTAGAGGATGTACATTCCAAATATGATGGCATTATATCCAAGTTTAGAGTAATTAAGGACCAAGCAAATATGATCGAGGATGCCATTGTCTTTGAAAATAAGATAGATGAAATGCATGTGAAGAGTGAATAAAAACCGTCAAATGTGAAACCGTATCGACACCCTCATTACCAAGAAACATTTTAAGGAATACAAGAAGGACGATATCAACATTATGAAGGAAGAATATGGAATACTTGTCAATACTCATAAAAAAAGGCATCACCAAACTACTCTTCAACAAGCTATTATCAGAGACCAACAACCACTACAAATTGGAGAAGCTTCAACAAAAATACATGGAATCAAAGGAAATAAAATTATGCAACAACTAGACACCGAGGTTTAAGACCGAAAATAATCTATTTTGGATGGATAGATCATCAACAATGGAATGAAGAAATAAGGAACATAAGAAAATCATATTACTTGGTTTCATCACATGCAAATCCTTTAAATGCAAATCTTTGAGGACAAAGCGTTTTGAAGTAGGGTACTATGTTATGACCTAAGTGAGGAATATATATGGCTAAATGTATATGATATGACCCCAATGGGGGGAATATATGGGCCTAAATGTACATGTAATGTGTAAATACATATGTAATAGGGTTGACCCAGTGATAAATGGGCCTAATGTGCAAGTGTGAATAACTATATATATGAGATCATGTATTCATTATTTGGAGGGGGAATTGTGAAGTATGAATGGTATTTGGTTATTTGGAGGGGGTTCCCATATTATTTAAGGAGTTATTGTGTAACTTATATATCTTGGAGTTGTGCTCCATGTTGAAATTATGTACCTAGTGTGTACTTCTCTTATTTTATGATATTTTGAGCATTTTGGTTCATTACATATGATCACTTTTGATTTTAGATACTATGGATATTTGGAATATAAAGTGGATATAGATTTAAAATCCTTCAAAGTGGTTCTCTTTAAGGTCACATTGTATATATTGTTGCTACAAGAGGTTGAAAGAACTATTATTGATCATGATAATGGATTTTCCATTATTAATACTATTAGGTATGTGTCAAGTATGGATCCCTTGTCCTTCCAAATTAATGGGAATAGGTCTTTTATTCACAAGTGCAGTAGTGTAGGTTGGTCATTCATTTTTAGAGGAGGTTGATTATCTTCTGACTCCCATTTGGGTGGTTAACTCTTATTATTATACATATTGTCTCGAGACGGTACTTCCCTCAGATGAGGTTATTCTAGAGGCATTGATGGGTCTAGAGATACCCTGGGATGATTTACATCATTGATCTTATTTAATTCCAGAGATAGATTACAACGAAAGAAGAAAGTTTCATGTCCACATGAATGGGAATGTTGATAAGACCGTGAATCCTCTAGTAGGACACAATGTTTATGCTAAAGGGAACATGGAAAATATTTCAGAAATAATCCCAATCAATATATCAAATGATCCCAACAACGTGGAAAATGTTCTCATCGGTATGGATTGTTGTTTTGAAGAGATATGTGATTACATCTCCTTGTTTCATGTGTTTCACGATGTTTTTGTTTGTTCATATGAAAATATGTTAGGGATAGACCCTAGAATTGTTCAACACAAAAATAAATACTTATCATAATGCTAAGCCTATTCAAGAAAAGTTGAAACCATTCAACCATAGGAAGAAAATTTCCATAAAGGACGAGGTAGATAAGATCCTCAAGGTGGGTTTGATATATCTAATTCCACTGATGGAATGGGTTTCAAACCTTGTTTCGATTGAAAAGAAGTAAGGAACAATCTTTGTGTGCATGGATTTCATGGATTTGAATAATTCGTTTCCTAAGTACAACTTCCTGACATTGTTTATCGATGAACATGTGGGAAACGAGATCTTCTCCTTTATGGATGGATTCTCTGGCTACAATCAAATCCAAATTGAAACCAATGAGTAGCATAAAACCACATTTATTTTTCCTTGGGAAATTTTTGCATATCAAAAACGATATTTTGGTCTTAAAAATGTTTGGGCAACTTTCCAGTGGGACACAAATTTTTCCTTCCACAACATGAAACACATTGTTGAGGCATATTTAGATGATCTAGCTGCTCATTCTCATTGTAGAGTCGATCATCTAGATCACCTCCTTCGTGTTTTCCATAGATGTAATTATCATTGCATCCAGATCAATCCGCACAAGGGTTTCATGTGTTTTCTGAATAAATGGGTCCCTTTCAAATGGGATACTTATGCGTAAAGGTATTTTAATTCATTAAAAAAGGATTTAATTTTGTCCTGCTTCCTTAGTCCACCTGAATTTACTCATGACTTATTGTTATACATAGCAACCTATGAGTCGACTGTGGGTATGGTTTTAGTTCAAGAAGATGCTGTACTTTTCGATCACATCATTTATTACCTAAGTCATGATTTTCTCGACACTAAGTTGAAATACTCACCCATTGAAGAGATGGCTTCGGTAGTTGTACATGTTTTCTAGAGGCTCCAACATTAAATTGTCAACCATAAAACCACTATTATTGCGGATGCTAATCCTTTCCAGTATGTCTTAACTCATTGTATCATTGGTGGGAAATGCAACAAATGGATTGTGATTTTTCAAGAATTTGATTTAGACTTTGCTTTGAAAAAATATAAAAATTTGTTTGTTTTTGCAGAACTGGTGTCAAAGTTTCCTAGGGAAGATAAAGAAGAATCGTTTGAGGAATACTTTGTGAATGAATATATATTACTAATATATTCTAATGATCCTTGGTATGTATACATTCTTATATATCTCCATACCCTGGATTTCCCCCCACATTATTCGAGAGAAAATCATCGACGCATTTGCTACCAAGAAAACAACTATCTCATAATTCATGATACCTTGTATCACGATGGTGGAGACTCAATATTACATCGTTTCCTCACTCACAAAAAAACATAGTTTCTTCTAAATGACTCTAATAGTGGATCATGTACATGTCATCTCTCTGGGTTGGCGACAACCCATAAAATATTGCGTGTTAGATATTTTTGGCCCACAATCTTTAAATATTTTATTAAGGCATCCTTGTCGACCCTTTTACTAAGTGGGGAATTTATTTTCTGACATGCCACCTCTTTTCCCCATTTTTTGGATAACTAAGGAGATTATGTCTCAAGTCCCTTAGGTTATAGATATGGAGTGCCAAGAGAATACGTGACCAACAGTACCCTTTTTCATAGTTGGAAACCCCTCTCACCACCACATATGGCCATAAATTTCTAGATGGAATCCACTGCATCAAATGGCTTTCAGAAGGTAGTGGGCCTCAATCCATGAGATACAAGTCAATATTATAGTGAGAATCATTTCAATATTTAAGCCAATTGAGTATGTTGTATCTTAGATTTCTCTAGATTTCATTATATATGCTTGGGCATTATGAATTTTTCCCTAATTCACCTTGGTGGTTGACATTGTGCCCTAGTAAGTGGTATTCCTTGGGAATGGGTTTTCTACTAGGAACTCCCTTAAAGAGCCAGTGTTTCATTCCTGATCATACTTATCACTTTCCACCATTTTTCCCCTCCATTTCCTTATCTCTTGGGATTTTAGGGTGTATTGACCCAAGAAGGGGTTGTCCCTCATTCTATCGGAAGAACATGATAAAGGCTCAAAGGGATTGATGTTGGGTAAAATAAAAAAGCCTTGTATGAACCTTCTAGATGCTTCACCCAGGGATCACCCAAGAAATAAGTGAAAGTCTTATCTTTGAGTAAAGGGGACCCACAATATGATAAAGAATGCTTAAAGGGTTAGTTGAAGGATAGGAGGTCTCATGAGTCATCACGATCTGACGTATCACGTCCATGGATATCTAGTGGTATAACATTGCCATGATTTGGTCACCAAACCAGGGTAATGGATCTGAGTTGCATGGCTGAAAGAAAGGGGGTATTATCATGAGCCAACCTTATCATTTCAACTAGTTTTTTGTGGGTGAAATTTCCATTATCTGGACACAACATGAGGGAAGTGACCTTCAACCTTTCCATAAAATATGAAAGAATAAAATAATGGAAAATAATGGGATTGGAAAATTTTCATTATGTACGAAGGTACCACACACCATATACAAAAGAACCCGTGAATGAGACACTACGACCTCTTGTATGTCATGAGCCATGTTCCCATTGAGTCTTGACCCAAACCACTTCACCCACTTTACATGGCTTGGAGAGGGATCTCTTGGAAATTCTCATTCACCTAGGGAAAGATCTACCCAATAAGACACCTCATCAACCCTCCCATATTTAAGATTGACAACGTGTATAATGTCTTTAAGAAATTACTTGTTCGATATAGTGATCTTTGATGCAATTGCTTAGGTGGTTGATTTATTGATTGGATTCACTTATAATTATGTTATTACTTGAGATCCTTGGAGGGCATGCTTATTTTTCTTTGAAGTACCTAGTTGGTAGACGGTTTTGGAAGAAAATTCCTAGCTTGGGCTTCCATGGGTCTACAATCCCATAGGTTGGATGCCAATGGTGCACGTGAAAGATCACAGGGATGAAGTATTTGAGACCTAGAATATAATGTGAAAGACTTATTGCAAGATACCAGATATATAAAATATGCAGAACAAAAACGAAATGCTAGGAATAACAGAATAACAGTGAAATATCCAGCATAATCTTCACAATACACAGAAATGATATACGAAATAGCAACAGAAATAGCACTTGAACAGAAATAGCACTTGATTCAGATAGCAATGTTCACAGGCCT
>ML809928.1:105148-120690 GCA_009831015.1 Picea engelmannii
TCAGTTTCTGGTAGAGCCCAGACGTGTTCATTTAGTGGCTGCAAAACATGTGATGAGGTACCTTAAAGGTACATTGGATTATGGTCTCAGCTATGATGGAGATCATGACTTCACATTGAGTGGATATACTGATGCAGATTGGGCAGGAAGTGTTGCTGATAGAAAAAGAACTTCCGGATGTTGTTTTAGTTTGGGATCAGCTATGATCTCGTGGCAGAGTAGGAAGCAATCCAGTATTGCTCTCAGCACAGCGAAAGCAGAGTACATTGCCGCATGTTCTGCTAGCTGCGAAGCTGTATGGCTTCGAAAGTTGTTGACATGCCTATTTGATTTGGAGATGAGAGCAACCACGATCCTATGTGACAATCAAAGCTGCATTAAAATGACAGAGAATCATGTGTTCCATGACAGGTCGAAGCACATAGAGATCCGCTATCATTTCATCCACGACATGGTACAAAGAGGAGCCTTGAAGCTCTAGTACATTAGCATGGATAAACAGGTTGTTGATGTGATGACTAAGCCTCTATCTCGTGTAAAGTTTGAACACTTTCGAGATAAGATTGGTATTGTCCAAAAGGACCTTCCCTGAAAGAGGGAGTAGATGTATTCCTTGCTTCTGACCTCGCTGTTAGACGTAAAGCAAGATGAGTCATGCTTCTGACCTCGCTGTTAGACGTAAAGCATGACGCCGTGTGATCCTTTCTTCTGACCTCATTGTTAGACGTAAAGAAAGATGAGTTATGCTTCTGACCTATTTGTTAGACGTAAAGCATAACGTCATTGATTCCTTGCTTTTGACCTAGTTGTTAGACGTAAAGCAAGATGAGTCATGCTTCTGACCTCGTTGTTAGATGTAAATCATGACATTGTGTGATCCTTGCTTCTGACCTCATTGTTAGACGTAAAGCAAGATGAGTTATGCTTCTGACCTAGTTGTTAGACGTAAAGCATAACGCCGCTAATTCCTTGCTTCTGACCTAGTTGTTAGACGTAAAGCTAGATGATTCCTCGCTTCTGACCTCGTTGTTAGACGTAAAGCGAGATGTTGATGTGTTCCTTGCTTCTGACCTCGTTGTTAGACGTAAAGAGAGATTTTGATGTGTTCCTTGCTTCTGACCTCATTTTTAGATGTAAAGCAAGATGAGTCATGCTTCTGACCTAGTTGTTAGACGTAAAGCATGATGTTGTGATTCCTCGCTTCTGACCTAGTTGTTAGATGTAAAGCGAGATGATGATATTACTTTCTTCTGACCTAGTTGTTAGACGTAAAGCAAGATGTGACTGACACTGAGCTACCATCTTAACCGCTGTGACATTGAGCTAGTGTAGTACTGTGATGTGACAGCCTAGTGCTGTAATGAGGTATCATTTTTACTGATACATGTTTGATGCAGATGATGATAGCATTCTTTCGAGAATGATGATGCTGCTGATGAAGAAAACTTCTGATGACTCGTAAATGTGCTAGAAAATGGTTCAAGATGATATTGACGATACTGTCCTCCAGATGCCACTGATGATGCAGACCTCTCTCGCCTGATGCTGATGAAGAATACCATTCTTGTTAAGGGGGAGTGTTGAAATAATGTATCTGCGAAGAGAATTCTTATTATTATTTTATTATTGGATTAAATCCCCATTGCGTATTAATCATGTCATTATTAATATTATTGTTATTGGATTAATCCCCATTGAGGATTAACCATGTCAGTAATTGTATAAGGATCAAATCCCCTTTTGCAGATTGGTCATCGGACAATTACAAAGTGAAGAATAAGAAGTCGGCCCCAACAGTTATAATGGAAGGGCCATAATTGATTAAAGGTGGGTTTACCCACCCAGTGTGAGAGGTCAGCCCTGCCAGATGGTGACTCTTCACACGTGCCAGATTGATATAAATAAGAGGCTAGTGCCTCACTTCTAAGACACAACTCACTTGCTCATTCTCTTATGAGGCAAGCTGCAATTACAAGTTGGAGAGAGGAGAAGAAGGGTGGCGCATCTCTTGGGGAGGACTTTCTGTATTGGTTTGAGTTATCTCTTGAACATTGTATAAGTTATTTATGATAAGGAAGTTTTTGCTGGGTTTTCTTCCCCTAGAGGGTTTCCCAGGATAAATGTTGTGTCTCTTGTGAATGTGTATTTCTCAGTGATCTCGTTCTTATTATGCTCTTATCTATTGAAATGCAAAGAACTACAATAATGGCATAAACATTAACAGAAGTGAGGGACCTACATTGAGGTGACATTGGGTGTAGGATTTCCTAGTTTTAGCACTTGAGTTTTTAGTTGGTTCGATATTTTCCCAACCTACAAATTGTTCCATAACATTTTTGCATTGTTGTCAGGGAGGATTTTGAATCCTTTTTCGAACCCTAATGACATTTTTGAAATCTATCCCAAATCCTTTCCCTTGGCTTTCTTGGTGACTCCACCCAATGGATGTTCCCTTTCCCCTTTTCTTAATGATCTCATCTTGAAGCTCATCTGGAGACTCCACCTTCCATGAACACACCTTTCCCTTCTTCTTTTTTCCATTTTCCCTCTTTTGATCACCCTGGACCTCATCTGATGTTTCTTCTGAGGAATTTCCCTAAGTAATGGAAACGTGACTCTATGGCACTTCCATGAAGCATAACATTCCTTGTATCTTGAATCTATTGACAGATACCCAAAAAAGTGCCCAATAAACCAATTTGATGTTCTCCCAAAGTTTGATGGTAATCCATTTTCAGTCATGGCACACATTGTTGAGTTTACTAGATGCATATACTATGCAAATGTACTACATGAAGATGTATGCCTAAGGTTGTTCCTATTTTCCTTGGGAAATAAACAAAGGGATTGGATCAATAATTCTTGCAATACAAGAAGTATATCTTCTTTGATGATCCTAATAAGAGAGTTCCTTAAATATTGGGGACCGAAACTCAAAGTTTGAAAGATACAATTCAAGACCTAGAGGATGCTTTTTCAAGAGAAGGTTTTGACCTTAATCCCATTGAAGGTTTGAGAGAAATGCTTCTTCCAAATTTTGTTGAAATTATCGTTGAAAAACAAGAATTTGATCAAACCAATGAGGAAAATTTTGAGCGTCTCAATCATAGTAGAGATGAAGATTCATAATTTTTTTAAAATTTGATTTTCCCTGACAAGGAGTTTCTGGTTAAGTTTTGTCAGCAAAGAAAAGAGGAGCTTGATGCCATCATAGAAGATTATGAGAAAATTCCTACTAAAATTTATCCTGGGAAGTGGTCATTGCATATTTCCGAATAGATTCATTATACGATGCTTTGACTAAAAAGCATGGATACCAAGAAATATTCCCAAGTGATGATGGACTACTCTTCATGCCCTTGGAACTCCATAAAATCATTCCATATTAAGATAAATATGGTGATTTATTTGAACCTATTGAAAATGATGAAGAGTTGGTCGAAGAACATATTCGTGAAGAAAGTTTTCAAGAATGCTTCAATGATCAAGACCCTGATGAAACACAACACCCCGATGAAGAGACATTGGTATCCTTTCTCCCCCTTGATGAAGATGATGTCACTTAGGCTTGTTCTCCTCATCCATATGAAGATGAAGTATTTTCCCTTCCACTTGATGAGGACGTCTAAACCTCTTCTCTTCCAGCACATCAAGAGGATAACATGATCAGTTGTTATAATCCTTTTGAAAACTTTGATTATGATTCATTCCATGACTGTGGAAAGGAAGAAAAATGCCCAAAGGATCTTGATGAAGTTTCTCTTGTAGAAGGAATGAACGAGACATTGTTATCTACTATCATTTTTGAAGAAGATGAAGCTGTCCAGTCTTGTGAAGAAGCGATTAGACTTGATGATATAAATTATATTGAGCAAGACCTCTTTGACATGGTCGATCTACACATTGATGATTTTATATAGGTTGGGAGACGTAGATGGGATTTTGATCGTTTCACTTTTGATAGGAACCCCATTTAAAACATTGAGGGTATCTCTCTGGCAAAGGGATTTGAGTTGTCATCATCAGAAAATTGGTCTTCACACATGTATGATTTAGATGTTTGGCATCCTAGTGATGATATGATTACAAATTTGTTCCATCCCTTCAAGGATGACTTGTTGCAGCATATTCAGAGTGATGTTGATTTTTCCCTCGATGCATACCGTTTTGAGTATACAGACTTGTTCTACGATTACTTTCATCCTTTATGCTCATATTTTGATAGACACCAGGTCATGTCTAGTCCCAATTCGTTCAAGGTACAGACTACCAAATGAAAGTACTTTCATGTTGAGACCTTTTGTGTGAATTGGAAGATAAAAAATTGACGTTTATTAAGGGAAGAATTTTCCTCTAGACATGAGGTTGTGATATACCACATTTCCCCTTGTTTGGTAAAGTGATAGGTGTTCTTTAGATATATTATCATATCTCATCCTTCAGGGAGAAGTGGGTTTTTAAGTGAATATGAAGACGAGTCGTCATCTATATATGGTATCCCTCTTGATAGATGGATTGATCAGTCTTGTGGCTACACTTTCAGGCGGGATGATCGAAAAATGGTTTCTCTCTCCAGAAGGATTTCCTCCCTCCCACCCATCTCCATCAGTTGTGTTTTTATTATATATCCATTTATGCTCATGATCATTTTTTTTTGGACTTATCTTTGTTGTTTCACATGATCAATCACATGGGGAGATACTTTGATGAGATGCTCAACCAGTTACACTAGTTGTACGACTTCACCTGACATCATTTATCACTTGATCTATAGGGCCCCAAGGCCCCATGTAAGTAGGTAGGTCATATTTATTTCCTTACATTTGCATCTTGATTTCTCATATTAGTTTAGATGCATTTCATTTTAATTTTTCTCTACTTTCATATTGATTTCATGTTTAGTTTAGAATTTTTCGAAAAAAGTCAAAATTTTTCTTTTCTATATTATCTTTTAGTTTATACATATATGGATGAAGGGTGATAGCACCACCCTAGATGATTTGATCTCTTTGTCTAATTTTTTGGTAGGAATAGGCCTATTGGGAGATGTTGTGGTTCTCATGCACTCTACGACGAGTACATGTCCCCAAGTAGGAGATAGATGTTATTCCCATTTTGTGGATAACTAAGGAGATTATGTATCGAGGCCCTCAGGTTGCAGATATGGATTGTCAATAGACTACGTGACCAAAAGTACCATTTTTCATATCTGGAAACCCCTCTCACCATCACATATGGCCACATATTTCCATATGGAATCCACCACATCAGTTGGCTTCTGAAAGGAAGTGGTCCTTCCTTCATGAGGTACAAGTCAGTATTATGGTGAGCATCATTTCAATATCTAATCCAATTGAGTATGTTGTATCTTATATTTCTCTAGATTTCATGATATATGCTTGGACATTTTGCCTTTTTCCTTGCTTCACCTTGGTGGTTGACATTGTTCCCTAGTAAGTGGTCTTCCTTGGGGATGGGTTTTACACTAGGAAGTCCCTTAAAGATCCATTGTATTGTTCCTGATCATACTTACCACTTTCCATCATTTCCCCCCTCCATTTCCTTCTCTCTTGGAATTTTAGGGTATATTGACCCAAGAAGGGCATTGTCCCTCATTCTCATCATGATCCAACCTTCTCATTTCCACTAGGTGTTTGTCATTATCTAGACACGATGCCAGGGAAATGACCTTAAAATTTTCTTTAAAAGTATGAAATAATAAAAGAATGACAAATAATGGGCTTGGAAAAAGTGCATTGTAGATGAAGGTGCCACACACCCTCTACAAAGACAGAGATGAATGAGACACTATGACCTCTTGTATGTCATGAGACATATGCCCATTGAGTCTTGACCCCAACCACTTCACCCAATTTACATGGCTTAGAGAGGGATCTCACGGAAAATCTCATTGACCTAGGGAAATATCTACCGAATAAGACACCTCATCAACCCTCCCATATTCAAGCTTGACAAGTCGTATAATGTCTTTGAGAATTTAATTGTTCGATATAGTGATATTTGATGCACGTTCTTAGGTGGATTATTTACTGATTGGATTCACTTATCATTATGTTATGTCTTGATATCGTTGGAGGCTGTGCTTATTTGTCTTTGCAGGACCTAGTTGGTGGACAATTTTGGAAGAACAAGCCTAGCTTGGGCTTCCATAGGGATGCAATCCCACAGGTTGGATGTCAAGCATCCACATACCAGATCACAGGGATAAATAATTGGACACCTAGAATATTATGTGGAAGATGTAGCCCAACCCTCAGATGCCAAACTATTTTCTTAGGAGGGAAAAAAGTCTTCCTTTTGAGCTTTACGTCATATTTGGGGTCTAGGGTTTGATTGTGGTGTTACTACTCACTAACACATGGATGCTTTGAGGAGGAGGAGGTCTTCACTGTGAGGATATTTATTATATTATTGTCATGTGGCCTTGAGAGGCCTACATTTTCTTCTCCATCACCAATGACTTGTCCCAAGTGGAAAAACATCTCCTAAAGGGGAGACGTCCATGTAAAATTAGGGTTTATTTTGTGCAAAAGTGAAATTTTAGATGAATTTTTTAATATTACTTTGTAAAAGGGGAAATATTAGGGTTTTTGACCCCTAATATTGTGTTTCCCTAATATTACGTGGAAAAACTATGTAAGCTACAATTTGTATAAATAGATATCCTAAGATCTCATCTGGAAATTATAACATAACTCTCCCTCTTGTGAGAAGACTTGACATGAAATTTTTTCTACACTTGGATTCTTTTGTCTCTTGTGCACTTTTTTATGGCTATCCTAATGAATGGTTGATGGATTAGTGAGGTTCTAGCCTTGGACGAATGGTTTCTATATTTTATGGTGGATTGTATTGGCATTTTTCTTGATTTTGGTATGGTAATTTACTCTTATTCTATCATTATTTCAAGTCAAGGATTGTTGTGCTAGGAGCTAAGTGGGAAGTAAGAGTATTTACACCCCCACTCTAGTCTCCATCATTTATTTCTTGAAGTTCATTGATGTTACAAGGGTTTATTTGAGGAAGTAAGAGGATTTACACACCTCATTATCAAACCCTAACTAGAGATACTTTCCTTGGGAAGTAATAGGATTTACACCCCCAAGGAAGTAACATGTCTAGTTCATTTACTTGACCCCATTAACCCATTTTTTTAGGCACTAGTCATTTATTTTTTGCATTGGAGATATAAAATCATTTCCTTGGAAAATGTGAAATTTTGTCTTTCGAAAGATATCTTGCTTGGAGTTGGTTTGCCAACATAGATCGTGCATGAGAGTTACATTTTATAGCTAGCCCGAGTTGGAGTACTTGAGTGAAAGAGAAAGAGAAAGAGAAGGAATAGAGCTAGGCTATTCACACTAATTTATGGAGATCCGTCTTCACACTAATTTTGGCAGTTTTCATATTAGTTTGAATAGCCTAGCTTTCATATATTAGTGTGAAAACTTATCTCCATAAATTTCTCCATATATTAGTGTGAATAGCCTAGTTTTCATAAGTTTCTCCATAAATTAGTGTGAATATGAAAACAAATCTCCATAAACTTCATATTCTTCACACTAATTTATGATGAAAACTGCCAAAATTATTATCTACTGTCCCTTTTGAAGATTATGAAGTTGTCCAATCTTATGAAGAATCAATTACCCTTGATGATACATATGATATTGATTGATACCTCTTTGACATGGTAGATATGCAAATTGATGATTTTATATAGGTTGGGAGATGTAGATGTGATTGTGATCATTTCACTTTTGATAGAGACCCCATTTACGACATTGAGGGTAGCTCTGTAGCAAATGGATTTGAGTTGTCATCATCTAAAAACTGATCTTCACATGTGTATGATTCATATGTTTGGCATCTCAGTGATGATATGATTACATATTTTTCCATCCCTTCGAGGATGACTAGTTGCAGCATATTGAGAGTGATATTCATTTGTACCTCGATGCATACCATTTTGAGGATATAGATGTGTTCTATAATTTCTTTCATCCTTTATGCTCAGATTTTGATAGACACTAGGTCATGGCCAGTCCAAATCCATCTGAGGTCCACACTACCAAAAGGAAGTAATTTCATGTTGAGACCTTTTGTGCGGATGGGAAGATAAAAAAACTGGCATTTCTTAAGGGAAGAATTTTCCTCTAGACATGAGGTTGTGTCATACCATATTTACCCTTGTTTGGCAAATCAATAGGTGTTCTTGGGTTATCTTATCATTTCTCAGCCTTGAGGGAGCAATGGTTTTTTGAGTGAAGATGAAGACAAGTCGTTGTCTATATATGGTATCCCTCTTCAGAGATGGATTGATTAGTTTTATGGCTACACTTTCAAGTGGGATGATTATGAAAATGGTTTCTCTCTCAAAAAGGATTTCCTCCCTCCCACCCATATCCATGAGTTTTGATTTGAATATATATCCATTTATACTCATGATCATTTTGTGTTGGACTATCTTTGGTGTTTCACATGATCAAGCAAAGGGGGATATACTTTGATGATATGTTCAACTGGTTACACTGGTTATACGACTTCACCTTATCACTAGGGCCCTAAGGCCCCATGGAAGTAGGTAGGTCATATTTATTTCCTTGCATTTTCATCTTGATCCCAAATATTAATTTAGATGCATTTCATTTTCATTTTTCTCTACTTGAATATTGATTTCATGTTAAGTTTATAAATTTTTGAAAAATGTCAAAAAATTTCTTTCTAGATTAGCTTTTAGTTTGGATATATATGGATGATGGATGATAGCACCACCCTAGATGTTTTGATCCATTTTTCTAAGTTTTTGGCAGGAACAGTTCTACCAGGAGATGTTGTGGCTCCCATGCACTCTACAATGAGCACATGTCCCCAAGTAGGAGCCATATGTTATCCCCATTTTGTATATAACTAATCAGATTATGTCTCGAGGCCCTCAGGTTTCAGAGATGGAGTGTTGAGAGACTATGTGACCAATAGTACCCTTTCGCATAGTTGGAAACCCTTCTCACCACCACATATGGTCACATATTTCCAAATGGAATCCACCACATCAGCTAGCTTCCGAAAGGAAGTGGGCCTTTCTCCATGAGGTAGAAGACAATATTATGGTGACCATCATTTCAATATTTAAGCCATTTGAGTATGTTGTATCTTAGATTTCTCTATATTTTATGATATATTCTTGGACATTATTCCTTTTTCCCCACTCCACCTTGGTGGTTGAAATTTTTCCCTAGTAAGTGGTCTTCCTTGGGGATGGGTTTTCTACTACAAACTCCCTTAAAGAGCCATCGTACCATTGTCGATCATACTTACCACTTTCAATCATTGTTACCCTCCATTTCCTTATATTTTTGGATTTTAGGGTGTATTGCCCCAAGAAGTGGTTGCCCCTCATTCTATGGGAAGAATGGGCCTAAGGCCCAGAGGGATTGATGTTAGGTAAAATATAAAATCCTAGTATGAATATTCTAGATTCTTCGCTTAGGAATCACCCAAGAAAGAAATGAAACACATATATTTGAGTAAAGGGGACCCACAATATGATAAATAATGCTTAAAGGGTTGGTTAAAGGATGGGTGGTCTCATCACGATCCAACCTAACGTTTCCATGAATATCTAGTGGTATGAAATTTCCATCATCTAGTCACCAAACCAAGGTAATGGATCTTTGTTGCATGACTGAGAGAAAGGAGGTCTCATCACGAGACAACCTTCTTGTTTCCACTAGGTGTTTTTTCATGACATTGTCATTATCTAGACACCACACTAGGGAAGTGACCTTCAACCTTTCCTTAAAATTATGAAAGAATAAAAGAATGGAAAATAATGGGCTTGGAAAAAGTGCATTGCAAACGAAGGTACCACACACCCTCTACAAAGGCTCCCATGAATGAGACACTAAGACCTTTTGTATGTCATGATACATATTCCCATTGAGTCTTGACCCCAACCACTTCACCTGCTTTACATGGATTATAGAGGGATCTCTTGGAAACTCTCCTTGACCTAGGGAAAATCTACCCAATAGGAAACCTCATCAACCCTCCCATATTCAATATTGACAAGTCATATAATGTGTTTGAGCAGTTAAATTTTTTGATATAATGATATTTGATGCACATGCTTAGCTGGATGATTTATTGATTGGATTCACTTATCATGATATTATGACTTGATATCCTTGGAGGGCGTTCTTATTTGTCTTTGTAGGATATAGTTGGTGGGTAATTTTGGAATAATGAGCCTAGCTTGGGCTACCATGGGGTTGCAAGCCCACAGGTTGGATGCCAAGGGTCCACATACCAAATCACTGGGACGAAGTATTTGATACCTAGAATATGATGTGGAAGACTTATCCTAGCCCTCACATGCCAAACGATTTACCAAAGATGGGAAAAACGTCTTCCTTTTGAGCTTTATATCATATTTGGGGGCTAGGGTTTGATGGTGGTGTTACCACTCATTGGCACATGGATGCTTTGAGGAGGAGAAGGTCTTCACAATGAGGAGATTGATTAGATGCTTAACATGCGGCCTTGCGAGGGATATGGTTTCTTCTCCATCACCAATGACTTGTCCCAAGTGGCAAGACGTCCCCTAAAGGGGTGACGTCCATGTAAAATTAGGGTTTATTTTGTGAAAAAGTGAAATTTTAGATGAATTGTTTAATATTATTTTGTAAAAGGGGAAATATTAGGGTTGTTTAATCCTAATCTTATGTTTCCCTAATATTGTGAGGACAAACTATGTAAGCTACATTTTGTATAAATAGAGATCCTAAGAAATCATTTTGAAATTATAACATAGCTCTCCCTCTTGTGAGAATACTTGATTTGAAATTTTTGGTACACTTGGCTTCTTTTGTCTCTGGTGCACCTTCTTATGGCTATATTGAGGAATGGTTGATGGGGGAGTGAGGCACTAACCTTGGATGAATGGTTTCTAGCTTTTATGGTGGATTGTCTTAACATCTTTCTTTATTTTGGTATCGTCTTTTACTCTTATGCTATCATTATTTAAAGTTAAGGACTGTTGTGCTAGGAGCTAAGTGGGAATTCAGAGTACTTACAACCCTACTCTAGTCTCCATCATTTATTGCTTGAATTTCATTGATGTTGCAAGGGTTTGTTTGAGTAAGTAAGAGGATTTACACCCCTAATTCTCAAACCCTAACTAGATATACTTGCCTTGGGAAGTAATATGATTTACACCCCCAAGGAAGTAGAATATATATTTCATTTACTTGACTCCATTAACCTAATTTTTTAGGCACTAGTAATTTATCTTTTTCATTGGAGATATAAAATCATTGCCTTGGAAAACGGAAAATTTTGTCTTTTGAAAGATCTCTTGATTGGAGTTAGTTTTCCACATTGACAGGAGTATTCTCCTACTTGAAATTCCCCTCTCTTACACTACTTTTATTTCTGCTACAAATTTTAACCTACAACCATTAGGGATGCATAACCCTAGCTTCTAACTCTCTCCTAACTCCTAAACTAACCCTAGAGTAGCTCTTAAATTTTGCTCACCAACTCTACTAACTAGGGTGGATATTTTGGTGTAATTGTTGGCATCGTTTGATGATATAACTTGATGATAAAAGTTACTAAAATATACATCCATAAGGCTGCAATTGTATGCATAAAATGCATGTTTACAACAATCATCTTCTCTTTCCTCCGAAGTGCCATTTTTTTAGCCCATATTTATTGCTAATTTTAATGTTGATTTGATTTTAGATGTTTATATAGTGATTTAGATTATTCATTTACTGATATAAACTCTCATCTATTGGTGCAAATTAGGTACACCAATATTATATTGTTGATCCATACTAACATATATCATTGCAAGGTGTCTCTCTTTGTGTCTCTGGTAGGTACAATCATCCGGAGAAGTAATACACCTTTTGGGAAACAATAACTTGACTTACAAGGAATCTCTTGCCACATCTCACTCCATTTAGATATGATTTCTAGTGGTTTCACTTTCATATCCATCCATATACATATCATTCCCCCTAAGGTCACCATGATCACCTACCTAGAGTTACCTAATTACCCTTGAAGTGTGGGATCTACATCGAGGTGACATTGGGTGTAGGATTTCCTATTTTCAGCACTTGATTTTTTGTTTGGGATAATATTTTCCCAACCTACAAATTTTTCTATAACATTTCATTTCCATTATCGAGTATGATTTTGAATCCTCTTCCAAACCATAACGATATTTTGGTAAGCTATCCTAAATCCTTTCCCTTAGATTGCCTAGTGGATCCACCCAAGGGACGTTCCCTTTCCCCTTTTCTTGATGAGTTCCTCTTGAAGCTCGTCTGGCGACTCCACATTCCACAAACACACCTTTCCACTCTTTTGATTACCCTCAACCTAATATAATGTTTCTTCTAAGGTATTTCCCTAAGTAATGGAAACATGGCTCTATGGCGCTTCCATGAAGAATACAAACCCTTCGATCTTGAAGCTATTGATGGATACCCAAACAAGTGTTTGATAAACCAATTTTTTGTCCTCCAAAGTTCTATGGTAATCCATTTTCGGTCGTGGCACACATTGTTGAGTTTACCAGATGCATCTACTATGAAAATGCACTACATGAATATGTATGCTTACGATTGTTCTTGTTTTCCTTGGGAAATGAACAAAGGGATTGAATCAATAATTCTTGAAAGACAAGAAGTATATCTTGTTTGGAGATCCTCATTAGAGAGTTACTTAAACATTGGGGACCTAAAAATCAAAGTCTTAAAGATACAATTCAGGACCTGGAGGACGTGTTTTCAAGAGAAGTTTTTGAGCTTGATCTTATTGAAGATTTAAGAGAAATGATTCTTCCAGGGTTTGTTGAAACGACAGTTGAAAAACAAGAAGTTGACAGAACCAATGAGGAAAAGTTTGAGCATCTCAAGAAAAGAAGAGATGAATATTCATAATTATGTGAACAATTGATAGAAATTTTCACTGACAAGGACTTTCTCGTTAAGTTTTGTTAGCAAATAAAAGATGAGCTTGATGTTGGATCATGTTGTCATTGATGCCAATGGTTTGATTGATTGATGTCAAAAGATTTATTGATTGATGATTGATGTAATATAATATGTATTTTCCTTGATGAGAATACATAGATGAAGATGGATCAATGAGTTGTCATTGATATGATGAAGATGGATCAATGAGTTGTCATTGATACATGATGAAGATGGATCGATGTGGTTTCATTAGTATATGATTCATTGTTTGAAAAATGTATAGATGACTCATTATTGTCTTATCATGATGGATGAAATCCAAAGTGGTTCCCTTATGGTGAAATCACGGGAATATTCTTTGTGGATTTATTTATCCTAGAAGAATGGTTGGAGGAACCATGCTCTCATTATTGTCATATCATGATTGATAAGGTACACAAATGGGTGAACTCCAAATTGGTCCCCTTATGGTGAAAGCCCTCACGAGAAGACGCTTTGCGGATTGAGTTATCCTAGAAGAATGGTTGGAGGAACCATGCTCTCATTATTTTCTTATCATGATTGATAAGGTGCACAAATCGATGAACTCCAAAGTTGTCCCCTTATGGTGAAAGCCCTCATGGGAAGATGCTTTGCAGATTGAGTTATCCTAGAAGAATGGTTGGAGGACCCATGCTTTCATGTGGAATAATGAGATGAAGGAAATTGAATTTCTCAGGGAAACTATCCTAGATGTATAGTGATTTTCATGCTATTTCTAGTGGTATGTAGAACATCACATAACTCCTCACGGTTAGAGAGTTATGGCCATGAGAAGTTGGAGAACCCAGGTTTGGGTAATGGACCCAAGTTTGTTTGATGGGTAACGGTATGAGTTATGATATATTTCCAGAAAATACTATTCTATATGTAAAGTACATGTCATTCCATTTCTGGTGGTATGTGGAACGTCACATAACTCCTCACGCTTTGAGAGTTATGGCCTTACGAAGTTGGAGGACCTTCACATGTCATCTAGAGGCCCCAAAAGGTCAAAGTAGTCAAAGTGGTTTAAGGGATTTTAAAAGGTAAATAATAAAGTGAAGTGATGAGTGTACTATAAGTCAAAGTGAATACAAAAAAAATTATTTAAATAATAAATTTAATAGAGAAATTAGAAGTGGGTTAACCCTAAAATAAGGAAAGTAGGGCCAAGTGACCTAGAAGATGTTTTTAAGGAAGCTACTTGGAGAGTATAAATAAGAGGCAAGGCTCTCTCATTTTAATAACACTTGAGCATATTGAATATCTATATGTGTTTGAGGTAACCAAGGATATCTAAGACGAAATTATGAGGAAAGGTTAAGAAAATAAGGCCGAAATGCAAGGAAGGATAAATTTGTTTGATGGTGCTTTCTAAGGTATGTTATTTACAGGTCATCTCACCATTTTTTCTATAACTTTTTATAATGATTTAGACCGTGAAATTTATATTCCATTGAGAAAACATACCCAAGTATAAGTGGTAAAAATTTCATCTTGTGGGCATTGTATTTTGGGAGTTACACTCCGTGGAAAATAGGGTTTGTGGCTAGTCCTGAAACTAGTCAAAAACATGTGTTTCGGGTAAAAACATCATAACTTCTTCATAACATATCCAAATTCAGTGATACCAAACGTTTTAGTTATTTTATAGGCTATAGTATGTTTTGTAACATTTTCAGATCAATTCAATGAACATTTTTTGCGAGCCACGCTCTACAAGATCGCTCTCTAGAATAAGCTAGAATTCAGCAAGGTATGCCATTTTTTCTATAACGCTTTTTCTGAGAGGTTCCAAGTAGTGCCACATGGAGGAATTGAATAAAACACATTGAAGAACATTGTATATTAGTTTTAGATATTTATTCATTACATGTACAAAGTTATGATTATTTCAAGTTGGGGTTTTTGACTAATCCAAAACTAGTCATGGTTGAGACAAGCAGTTGACGAGTTGGCACATACATGAGGTGTATAGTTGATTATGTTCGTACATATTGATGAGTCATTGTTTATTATTATTTGACACGTGATTGGTATATACTTGGTACATGGTTGGATGCACTTGTTTATGGTACATGTTGATTACAGGTTGTTTGGCACAGGTTGGTGCATGGTTGATGCACTTGTTTATGGTACAGATTGATATATGTTGAGGATTGTTGCCTCATCTCAGTTGGTGTTGAGAATGTAAGTTGAGTATTTCATATAGATATGGTGCTCTTGTAGAGTTGTACTCTATTCAGTTGTTGCTGAAAAACCCCGAATTGAAGTCCATAATAAAAAGAAAAATTGTACATACATCTTGCGTTCTTTGTGTTCCTTGTGGAGATGATTTGTTGATGATATGTTGCTGATATATGTTGTTTATATGTATTCACATATAACTGATTATAAATGACAAAAATGAGTAATGAACAAATGTTGAATGTTAACTAAGGAGTTTTTGTGTAAGAGGGAAGTTTTGGGAAAAATATCCCCACACTCATTCACCCCCCCCCCCCC
>ML809928.1:125488-136005 GCA_009831015.1 Picea engelmannii
TAATAAATTTAATGGAGAAATTAGAAGTGGGTTAACCCTAAAATAAGGAAAGTGGGGCCAAGTGACCTAGAAGATGTTTTTAAGGAAGCTTCTTGGAGAGTATAAATAAGAGGCAAGGCTCTCTAATTTTAATAACACTTGAGCATATTGAATATCTATATGTGTCTAAGGTAACCAAGGATATATAAGCTGAAATTATGAGGAAAGGTGAAGAAAAAAAGGCCAAAATGCAAGGAAGGATAAATTCTTTTGATTGTGTTTTATAAGGTATGTTATTTATAGGTCATCTCACCATTTTCGCTATAACGGTTTTTCTATAATGATTAAGATTGTGAAATTGCTATGAAATTGAGAAAACATACCCAAGTATCTGTGGTAAAAAATTCAGCTTGCGGGTCATTGTATTTTGGGAGTTACACTCTGTGGAAAATAGGGTTTGTGGCTAGTCCTGAAACTAGTCAAAAACAGGTGTTTCGGGTAAAAACGTCATAACTTCTTCATAACAGATCCAAATTTAGTTATACAAAATGTGTTGGTTAGGTTAAAGGCTATAGTATGTTTTGTAACATATTCATATCAATGCAATGAATATTTTGTGTGTTCCACGCTCTACAAGGTCGCTCTATAGAATAAGACAGAATTCAACAAGGTATGCCATTTTTGCTATAATGCCTTTTATGAGAGGTTCAAAGTAGTACCACATGGATTAATTTTATAAAAATGACTTAAGAACATTGTGTATCAATTTCAGATCTTTATTCATTACGGGTACAAAGTTATGATTATTTCAAGTTGGGGTTGTTGACTAATCCAAAACTAGTCATGGTTGAGACAAGCAGTTGATGAGTTGGCACATACATGAGGTGTATAGTTGATGATGTTGGTACATATTGATGAGTCATTATTGATTATTTTTTTAAGAATGATTTTTATATACTTGGTACATGGTTGGATTCACTTGTTTAAGGTATAGGTTGATTATAGGTTGTTTGGCACAGGTTGGTGCATGGTTGATGCACTTGTTTATGGTACAGATTGATACCTGTTGAGGATTGTTGCCTCATCTCAGTTGGTGCTGAGAATGTAAGTTGAGTCTTTCATATAGAGTTGATTCTCTTGTATATTTGTACTCTATTCAGTTGTTGCTGAAAAACCCCTGGATTGAAGTCCATAATAAAAAGAAAAATTGTACATACATCTTGTGTTCTTTTTGTTCCTTGTGGAGATGATTTGTTGATGATATGTTTCTGATATGTATTCACATCTAATTGATTATAAATGAAAACAATGAGTAATGAGAAAATGTTTAATTTTAACTAAGGAGTTTTTGTGTAAGAGGAAATTTTTGGGAAAAAGATCCCCACACTCATTCACCCCCCCCCCCCCTCTAAGTGTGGTAGGTGTGTCCAACACTTGAAACCATCATAGAAGATTATGAGAAGATTCATACCTAAAATTTATCTTAGTAAGTGGCCATTGCATATTTCAGAACAGATTCATTATATGATTCTTTGACCGAGAAGTATGAATACCAAGAAAGCTTCCCAAGTGATGATGAACCTCTCTTCAAGCCCGAGAAACTCTATAAATGAATTATAGTTCAATATAAATATGGTGAGCTATTTGAAACTATTGAAAATGATGAAGACTTGACCAAAGAGAATATTCATGAAGAAAGTTTTTAGGAAAATTTCAATGATGAATACCCTGATGAAATACAACACCCTAATGAAGAGACATTGGTATCCTTTCTCCCCCTTGGTGAATATGATGTCATTCAGTCTTTTTATCTTCATGCATATGAAGATGATGAATTTTACCTTCCACTTGATGAGGATGTCCAAAATGCTGCTCCTCCTGCACATCAAGAAGAGAACATGATGAGTTATACTCCTTTTGAAAACTTTGATGATGATTTGTTCCATGACTATTGAAATAAATAAAAATGCCAAAAGGATATTGATGAAGTTTCTCTTGCAGAAAGAATGAATGAGACATTGTTATCTAGTGTCCTTTTTGAAGAAGATGAATTTGTCCAGTCTTGTGAAGAAGCGATTAGCCTCGATGATACATATGATCTTGAGAAAGACCTCTCTGACATGGTTGATCTACACATTGATGATTTTATATATGTTGGGAGACATAGATGGGATTTTGATATTTTCACTTTTGACAGAGACCCCATTTACGAGATTGAGGGTATCTCTATGGAAAAGGGATTTGAGTTTTCATCATCAGAAAACTAGTGTACACACGTGTATGATTCAAATGTTTGACATCCAAATGATGATATGATTACATATTTGTTCCATCCCTTCGAGGATGACTTGTTGTATAATATTCATAGTGATTTTCATTTGTCCCTTGATGCATATCGTTTTGAGGATACATATTTTTTCTATGATGACTTTCAGCCTTTATGCTCATTTTTTGATAGACACCAGGTCATGTCAAGTCCAAATTTGGTTCGGGTCCACATTACCAAATGAAATTACTTTCATGTTGTGACCTTTTGTGCAGATTGGAGGATAAAATGTGGTGTTTCTTAAGGGCATAATTTTCCTCTAGACATGAGGTCGTGCCATACCAAAATTCCCCTTGTTTGGGAAATCAATAGGTTTTCTTGGGATCTCTTATCCTTTCTCATCCTTCAGGGAGCAGTGGTTTTCTGAGTGAATATGAAGATGAGTCATCATCTATATATGGTATCCCTCTTCAGAGATGGATTGATCTGTCTTGTGGCTACACTTTCAGGAGGGATGATCGGGAAAATGGTTTCTCTCTCCAGAAGTATTTCCTCCCTCCCACCCATCTCCATGAGTTTTCTTTTGATTATATATCCATTTATGCTTATGATCTTTTTCTATTGGAATTATCTTTGTTTTTTCACATCATCAAGAACAGTGGGAGATACTTTGATGAGATTCTCAACTAGTTACACTGGTTGTACGACTTCACCTGACATTATCTATCACCTGATCTCCAGGGCCCCAAGGCCCTAGGTAAGTATTTAGGTGATATTGATTTCCTTGAATTTTCATCTTGATTTCTCATATTAGTTTATAAGCATTTCATTTTCATTTTTCATTTTCATTTTTCTCTACTTGCATATTGATTTCACGTTTAGCTTAGAAATTCTTGAAAAATGTCAAAATTTTTCTTTTCTAGATTAGATTTTAGTTTGGATATATATGCATGAAGGGTTATAGTACCACCCTAGATTATATAATCCCTTTGTATAATTGTTTGGAAGGAACAAGTCTATCAGGAGATGATGTGGTTATCATGCCCTCTACGATGAACACATTTCCCCGAGTAGGAGCCAGATGTTATCCCCATTTTGTGGATAACTAAGGATATTATGTCTCGAGGCCCTCAGGTTGTATATATGGAGAGTCGAGAGACTACATGACTAAAAGTACAATTTTTCATACTTGGAAACCCCCCTCACCACCATAGATCGTCACATATTTCTAGATGGCATCCACCACATCAGTTGGCTTACAAAAGGCATTGGGCCTTGCTCCATGAGGTACAATAAGTATTATGGTGAGCATCATTTCAATACTTAAGCCAATTGAGTACATTGTATCTTATATTTCTCTAGATTTCATGACATATTCTTGGACATTATGCATTTTTCCCTACTTCACCTTGATGGTTGACGTTGTTACCTAGTAAGTGGTCTTCCTTGGAGTTGGGTTTGATACTAGGAACTCCCTTAAAGAGCCATCGTATTGTTTACGGTCATACTTACCACTTTCGATCATTTTCCCCCTCCATTTCATTATCTCTTGGGCTCTTAGGGTGTATTGACCAAAGAAGGGGCTTCCCCTCATTCTATGGGAAGAAGGGGTTGAAGGTCTAGAGGGATTGATATTGGGTAAAATATAAACGCCTTGTATGAACCTTCTAGATTCTTCACACATGGATCACCCAAGAAAGAAGTGAAACAAATATCTTTGAGTAAATGGAACCCACAATATGATAAATAATGATTAAAGGGTTAGTTGAAGGATATGAGGTCTCATCATGAGTCAACCTATCACGTACATGAATATCTAGTGGTATGACATTTCCATCATCTGGTCACCAAACCAAGGTAATGGATCTTAGTTGCATGGATAAGAGAAAATGGATATCATCACGATCCAACCTTCTAATTTCCACTAGGTGTTTGTGGGTGACATTGTCATTATCCTGACACCACACCAGGGAAGTGACCTTCAACCTTTCCTTAAAATTATGAAAGAATTAAAGAATACAAAATAATGGCTTTAGAAAAAGTGAATTGCAGATGAAGGTACCACACACCCTCTATAAAGGCACCCATGAATGAGACACTATGACCTCTTATATGTCATGATCCCTATTCCCATTGAATCTTGACCCCAACTAATTCACCCACTTTACATGTCTTAGAGAGGGATCTCTTGGAAACTATCCTTGATCTAGGGAAAGATATACCCAATAGGAAACCTCATCAACCCTCCCATATTCAAGCTTGACAAGTCATGTAATGTATTTGAGTCGTTAACTGTTCGATACAATGGTATTTTATGCACATGCTTAGGTGGATATTTTTTTGATTGGATACACTTATCATTATGTTATGACTTGAGATCATTGGAGGGCATGCTTATTTGTCTTTGCAGGACCGAGTTGGTGGACAATTTTGGAAGAACAAGCCTAGGTTGGGCTTCCATGGGGATGCAATCACATAGGTTGGATGCCAAGGGTCCACATACCAGATCAAAGAGACCTAGAAAATGATGTGGAAGAGTTATCTGAATGCTCACATGCCAAACGATTTTCCCATGAGGGGAAACACATCTTCCTTTTGATCTTAATGTCATATTTTGGGGCTAGGGTTTGATGGTGGTGTTACTACTCATTGACACATGGATGCTTTGAGGAGGAGGAGGTATTCACCATGATGATATTTATTAGATGCTTGACATGTGGCCTTGGGAGGCATACCTTTTCTTTTCCATCAAAAACGACTTGTCCCAAGTGGAAAAACATCCCTTAAAGTGGTGATGTCCATGTAAAATTAGGGTGTATTTTGTGCAAAAGTGAAATTTTAGATGAATTATTTAATATTATTTTGTAAAAGGGGAAATATTAGGGTTTGTTAGAACTTGGTAAATTGTTGGGATGAAGATAAACGAAGAACCAAGGTAACGTACAAATCAAATTTAAGAGTAGAAACTAACCTTTATAGTCTAGAAAGGGCTCGCTTTGAGACCTAGTATTTGATAGATAATGACTTTGGATTGTCAGCTAGATTTATGAGTTTGGGAAATGTTTATGGTTTTGCTGGAAAGGAAATATAGAACTTTGGGCTATGGATTCAACCTCCTGAAAATGAGAGATATCAATGACTGGTAAAGGAAACTTTGAGAGGATAAAGGATAAATAGGAAATGGTGTTTTAGTTTAAATGTTGTCGTGTATGGAGAAATAAAGGAGAACATAAAGAAAACTAGAGCACCATTAAAGATGAATTCTAACTCACTTAGAAGAGAACACAGAGTTTAAATGGCTGAGTCTAAACCACCGTGCGATGAATTTTAAAATTGTCAGATGTTCCAATTTAAACAAAGAGAACAAACATGAATTTACAAGAAATATGAATTACATACATATATGGGATCAAAATACATCAAACCACCACCATTAGAATATTTGCACCAAATCTTCAAGAAGTATGCATTTTTATTTCTATCAGGATTCAAAGATTACATTCAAGAGTCGTCTGTCTACACTACTTTTCCAACTCGGCTTACATAAAAAAGATACAACATATAGAAAAACCATGCCCTCTATGGTTGCTATGCCTCAAACTACTTCTCCTAGAATTTTGGGTTCAATTACTTCCTCCCATATGACCTTTTGAATAGATTTTACTAAAAATGGAGAACCGACTACACCCAATAATAACATAACCGACACCTTTATCTTAATCATTCAGTCATGGAAAAGATTCAGTCATCGGGTTGTGATAAATCATATTTTTCTTTTACGGGGTTCTTGAGTAATCGAGCACAATGTTGGAAACTCTGTCACCTTGTATAAAGGCCTCTGGTTGTTGCTGCACGATCACTGGATGTAGCATGAATGTGGCGATTTGGTGTAGCAGACGTCCATTTGTTGTCGCTCGTGTAATTCCAGGTGGAAACAACGATTGGGAGGCCACGCATCTCTTTCAAAACTAGAATGTGTTTCACTTACACCTTCCCTCCTCAGTAGGTAAGTTTACAAGATATGTGCGACGAATATTCACCATGCAAGTGCCATGCCATACTTCTTGTTATCGGCATGAAACATGATATGAAGGGAGAAATATTCCATGCCACGATAAAAAAAGACAAAATGGGGCTGTCTCACTCATGCCTCCGGCCTCACCTGCAACCTTAAAACTCTAAGTGTATTTCTAAGAGACTAGTTATGGATTCTTCACCTATCTCCACAAGACCACATTTCCTTTCAGTATTGCTTGAGTGCTAGTGAGATCCACACAGGCATTATCCATGGCTAGTCTGCATTCCTTGAGATGCACTGTGATTCTTTATTCTAACACCCTATGTTCCTTCCACAATTGGATAATTACGTCTTGCGCCTCCCTAAGTTTTCTTTTGAGGTAATTTCCATTCCCTGTTTGACTGTGCAACACTGGCATTTCAATAGTCCTTTCTGCCAGTTGTCTTCTCAATTCTTTGTTTTCTTGATAAAATTAGATAATAGTGAGTTGCGCTTGATTCAACTATTGTGACGACTCCTAAACATTCACATTTTCATCACCTGACCTCCTCATTCTTTCACCAATTCCCATGCTTGAACCTTCAACAGGTTCTAGCCGAACAAGTCGCATGAATAGTCTCTCACCAGCAAACTGGGTGCACGGTTCATTAGGAGCTTGGATCTCCTTAGTCTTCTTAATCAACCTTGGTCTCCCTCTTTTCTGGGGTGTTGGATGGTGGGATGACAAGTATTCTATTTCCTTTCCCTTTCCCAAGAAATCTTCCTTTCTTTCCCCTACACTGTGGAATGTTGTTTCCCTCGTGGATAAAGGAATTTCTCCTTTGGGGTCTCTAGGGATGTCAACTGAAATAATAAATGAATCCCAACATTGTTTAACTGTTTCAATTATACGACCACCAACAACTTGATCAATGAAAAATGCGATAAATTTTTCCTCGGTTCGTGAGCCTCGACCTGGATGTTGTCTGCCATATTTTTTAGGATTCAATGCAAGAATAAAGGTAAATTCAAAGGATTTTTCCCTGTGAAGTACATCAACATCCTGATGTGATATGGGTGTACTCTTTCAAACCTTCCTTCACAGGTGAAATGCCTTCTGATCATCTTTAGGATATTTTGGAAAGGCTTCGAGAGGCACTGGCTTGGGACGTCGGCTCCAATTTTACCATTTAGGGAGTTGGGATTGATAAAGTCTTTATATCACAAAATGTATAAAGGAATGCCTTTAAACCACTTTTCACGGCATGGATGGATCTCCATTGCAACTGATAGAGTTTCCTCCATCACTCGGAAGGTGATTCCTGCAATGGTCGTGCAGAATCTAGTAAAGTTGAGGGTGAACTTCTAAACCAACTTCACATTGTACCCTTTTATATTTTCAAAAAAACACATACATCTGACCGGTTCAAAAGATTCCCTAATTTATGGGTCTTCGTTTATTAACTCTAGCTCTTGAGGCTCAAACCTCCCAACCTTACCACTTCTCACCTTCTTTATTATTCTTTGGGATGTTGTCATGATGCCAGTATATATTTGTTTCACACGTGAGATACTAAACTGTAACACACTCTCTGTGTGACAAATAAGGATGACGAACTTCACAGACACTTTCAGAAAAGAAGTAACAGAAAATTTTCCTGACAAGCAAAATCAGCCACAGGAGTCCACGGTGTGGAAGTAAGGTGCGATGGAAATTTTCAACGTAGTGGGAAAAAACAATGGGAGGATTGTCACGGTAAGAAGGCATGAGGGAAATTTCAGGTGTGGTAGCAAAGTACTGAGAGACTTGTCGCGGGACAGAGAATGTCAAGCATATTGAGAAATTCAGTGCGACGGGAAGAATTCCAAAGAAGAAAGGATGACCTCGACAATAAATGTCATCCATCATGCAACGAAATCCAATAGACTCTAAAGGAGGACTGAAAATGACAAAGGATACCCGACTACTTGAATGAACAAACTTACAATACAAATGATGGAAATCAACTTTCACACAACAAAGGGCTCCAGGGCTTGCAAAAAAAACCCATAGACAACACACAGATATGGTAAGCAAAGGAGAGTCATGTAGGGTGACTAGTATTTATACTTGAATGGGTAAGGAATGGAATCATGGCAGAGGATGATAAATCCATGGAATTGAGAAGTATGGAAGCAGGTTGAATATTTGCGCAACAAACTCGTCCGACGGGTACACTTTGAAGTGTGAAAAGTACAAATGATAAGAGCGATAGAGTATACATGATAGAAGCACTGTGATTTTTCACCTTTCTGACTTCATAATTAGGTGATGATGTTCATTATATCCATTGGCGTGACCTCTATCCCAACAAATTTCCTCAATCTCTGGCACGTAAATTCCATTTTCTGACAAGACTCGATCTTTCGTGAAAGGGACCTTTACAAGTCCCACATGACTAATCATTATGCCCTTTCCTGACTCCAAGGGCTAGACCCACTACTTTTTGATTTTGACCAATTCGTTATTTGGTTCTTGACCTAACACAATTTGACATATGAACTACAACTCATCTAGGACTAACTCTAACTATAAAAATTATGGTGATAATAGTTGGCTCCAATGGGGATGTTATCCTCCTGGTGAGGTGGCAAAGAAAAATAGACCGGGTGCATGACCATTGGGTATTATTTTACTTACAAACTCTAAAATGACGAAAAGGACCCATCCCAGACCTCCTTGACATAGTTATGACTAGAATCAGCATAAACTTAGGGCGTTCACTTCGGGTTCAATTTTCTGCTGACTGCTGACTCAAAATGATTTCTTTGAAAATAAAAATGGTTATTTACAATGACATGAAACATTGAAAACACTTGCTAAACCAGATAATGTTTGAGGAACCTGGCATTCACAGGCCCCCCACCAGTGAGCTCTCCATAATCTCTTGTAGAAAATAGGCATTGTTCTTGTGATACGTGGAAATCCTAAATGGCCCCATCCAGAGATGATCAAACTTCCCATTCCTTCCTTTATTTTCATTCCTTTCATCCCACTTCAATACCAAATCATTCACCTGAAAATCCTCCTCTTTGGTGTGTCTGTCTAAAATTGTGTTCATTCTGTCTTGGTGAAGTTGTGATTTATTGAAGACATGTTCTCTCATTTGTTGTGCATGGACCAATAGGTTTATTCTCCTTTTAGCATCGTTTGATTCAAATTCTTTCTCTTGTAGCATTATCCTTAGTGGAAATCCAAATGAGGTGGGAAACGTTTCCTCTGCACTATATACAATTTGGAAAAGTGATGTGGAGATGGAATTTTTAGTGGTTATTATGTCGGCCCATAACACATAGATAAGATGGAAACTTGTGTTTCCCTAATATTATGTGGAAAAACTATGTAAGCTACATTTTGTATAAATAGAGATTCTAAGATCTCATTTGGAAATTATAACATAAGTCTCTCTCTTGTGGGAAGACTTGATCTGAAATTTTTCCTACACTTGGCTTCTTTTGTCTCTTGTGCAATTTTTTATGGCTATATTGATGAATGGTTGATGGAGGAGTGAGGAGCTAGAATTGGATGAATGGTTTATAGATTTTATGGTGGATTTCCTTAGAATATTTATTGATTTTGGTATGGTATTTTACGCTTATGATATCAATGTTTCAAGTCCAGGATTTTTGTTGTAAGACTGATCCGTCAGGATTTTTCGAATGACTTATGGTTGAGTTTTATTTGCATGCATTAATTGACCATTGGGAAACTTAACGAAAGAACGAGAAAAGATAATGAATTATACAACCATAGACATATATGCAGATCTGAAATGCAATGAAAAACAACAAACCATAATACACAGGTTGATAACGGAGTTCGACACAACTTTGCCTACGTCTCCGGGCCTTTTCTCTGTGGGGGAGGCTTCTTTATTTCTTTTTGAAAACTCAATGGTACATCATTACAATGTCGAATGGATTCCAGACTGATCTAGTCATGTTCGCCCAGATCTCTAGAACCATGCACAACGAACGACACCTGAAACGGATGTCCGGAGCTCTCAGAAATCGTCCAACAACATCTCCTCCTCAACGGTCTCCCTGCCTCAAACTGACTTTGTCTTGGCTTTGCCTCAACATCTCTGCTCTAAATTGCTCTCAAAAGCTGTCCCCATGGCCTCAAAATGGCCTTGGTTAAATAGTTGAGAAGTTGGTTGTCCATCTCCAACTTCCTCCACGAATTTAGGCTCTAAAAATGCCCAATAACTCCCAAAAATGAGTTAATTACATTAA
>ML809928.1:139463-151864 GCA_009831015.1 Picea engelmannii
TTGGTTAAATTCGGGCTTAGCCCCTTAGTCTTGGGCGCGCGCTCCTTTGGCAAGGTTATATGGACTCCATATGGCCAAGCGCTTAGCCCAAAGGGCTAAGCGCTGGCCCCTCTCCTCCTTTATGCGCATAACCATACAATATAGTTAATATTGTGGGTTTTAATAACATAAATTAGTTTGGGCACAATGGTTATAGGACTAAAGTGAAGGCGCTTAGGCTTAGTGGTTGGTCATGGGTTCAAAACCCAGGGACCCCAAAACGTTTTTTGAAACATACCACATTGACTGATGACTGGGTGCCACGTGGCACTTTCCCATTCGACGGACAAATGCCACTTGTCAACCATTGACTGGTCCAGTTGCCTACCACATGTCTGCCCTGTCAGAAAACCTGCCCAATCACCATCAGCCAGAGTGCCACGTCATATACTGCACAGTCAACATGCTGATGTCAGTGTTGACTTTTTGACCAGTTGACCTTTGACTTTTTACCTGTTTGGGCTTCCGATCAGAACGCGATAAATTTTGCATATGGAGCCCGTTTGACAAAGTAAATATACCGCCATAATTGGGAAGACGAGGCGGACACAATGTCATTGGTTTCGTCAAATTCTGAGTACTTTCATTTTTGAGCATTTTTCAAGCCCTATCAGGCTTCTGGATCCGATTTCGGATCACCTAAGTGGGAAGTAAGAGTATTTACATCCCCACTCTAGTATCCATCATTTATTTCTTGAATTTCATTGATGTTGTAAGGGTTTGTTTGAAGAAGTAAGAGGATTTACACCCCTCATTCTCAAACCCTAACTAGAGATAATTTCCTTGGGAAGTAAGAGGATTTACACCCCCAAGGAAGTAGCATATCTAATTCATTTACTTGATTCCATAAACTTGCCGGCACAGAGGGGAAGACCCAGGGATCAATGCTTCAACATCATACCAACAAAACCCTGACTACTGACCTTTTCAGCAACACCTATGAAGCAGATGAAGTCTCACCCGAGGTAGAGGTAGGGGGATTGTAGGACTCAAGTGTATACAACCAAGATGGGACACATATCTATGATTAAAATACTTAACATAGAACTTAGCCAACAATATTCATTAGATTATGATTCTCATGTACATCGCAGATTAACCCTAGTTACAGGGCAGTGCAGTAACAATACAGATCGAGTACTTTCCATCACTTAACACGTAGAATTAAATTAGATATAACATTCATTCACATCATTAAGAACTAAGATATAACATCATATGCATTCATTATACATAACATCAACAAAACTAAGAAAATGATCACATAAACAACATCGCACAATGTCACATACCCCCTATGGAAATCAAAAATTTTTCGTCGATTTTTCAATGGTCAGACCCCCGAAATGTCTATGGAGGTCTAGCATAATCTATCTCTTCCCTCATATGTTCCCATAGGATCACGGGTCATGACCATAGGTTGAACAAATAAGGCATCTTTCGCTCATTGCGACTCATCGCTACCACAGCGTCGAGTCCTTCGACTCTTCAAACCCCGACACAACGAAGCGCCGAACCCTGAAAGAGATGACGAGTACAAGTTCCCTGTTTGGGTCTTATCCTCGAGACCACACGCTTAAACTGGCAAAGCCCTTACCGACCTTTCGTGATTCAGGAAATTACGACGTAGGACTTCTTCATTTCCCATTCAAATCCCCAAAAAACACGAGGTCTCCCAAGTTTCCCTCCAAGGGGAGATCAACGGCTGTAAGTCTCCCCTAATCCGACAGTATGGATCCTTTCAGGGTTTCGATACTTGGGAGTTCGAAATGCAACGATTCCAAGACTCCTTTTCTTTTAAATATCTGAATTCCGATATGGAAGTTTGTGTAAGAGATCGACGACTCTTAAGAGTGTGGATCCAATGGTCCATGAGATTTTGGGACTTTTCCCAAATCTCTGACCGCTCACCATGCATCTGCTCTGATGGACGGTCCAGATTCTTTCGACACTTCTCCTCTCAACTACATCATGTATCAGGATTTCAGGCATCAGGATTTCGCGAATCGTGGGGGAAAGGTTTTCTAGCTCTCTGGTTTCCCAGATGCTGAAATGTCAAAATGCTGACCGACAACCATGTGTCCCTCCGATGGACGGTGGTGACCTTCAGCCAAGATCAATGGTCGGGATCTTTTCAGGATGATCAACGGTCATGATTAAATCCTGCATTTCTCAAACTTATTCACACCTCACACTATTTCGGGCTTTCGGTGATCGGAATTTCACGACTAACGAAGACAAGGGTTCTTTGCCCTTTTGTTTCCCGGGTGCCGAAACGACGAAGCACTTACCAGCGGCCACGTGTGCTCTATAGATGGATGGTCCAGGTACTTCCATGGACCATGGGGTCTACGGTCCCGATTCCTTCATCTCTTGCAAGGGAAAAAGGGGTCGTGGCATTAATGCTTGCGTCTCTTTCTTAAATCTAACGGTCATTACAGACCCTGGGATCCTCCGAAGGGATCATGTTCGTGCATTGCTTGCAAAGGTGGAGAGGGGTCGAGGAACTATCATCCACGTGTCCTCCCTCAGATGGATGGTCCTCATTGTTTCACGATTTTGTGACTTGCGACCCCTAGTGATGTAAATCCTTTGTCAACTCGAATCCCCGGTATCCAAAATACTGATGGACTCTCGATCTCCACCACATGTCCTTCACGGATGGATGGTCTATATCTATATCGATATTTTCACCATGGAGTGTCCCGATCTCTTGTCATCAGGACTCCCAAAATCCTGAACTCCGAATCCCCGATACCAACTCCTCTCTTGGGACTTTCGCCCTTCTTCACGAGGGATTAACCCTCATGTACCTCCTAGCAGATCCAACGACTATCGGGTTTTCTAGATAAGATCTGACAACTCATATCAGTCCCATGCCGTGTATCGACTCCTCTTTTGGGACCTTCGACCAGGTGTTCATGAGGGCTTAACCCTCCTACATCTCCTAACAGATCCAACGACTATCGAGTTCTCTAGGTAAGATCCAATGGTTCAGACCTGTCCTACACTGTGCACTCTCCCACTGCTCTCTAGACTGGGAAAAACCAATGCTCCAGATACTCCCATAGACCTTGGGGATCTACGGTCCCGATTTCCTCCCTACTCACGAAGATAAAAGAAAAGGGATAAGGCATGTAATGCCCTTGTTTCTTCTGCCAATCTAACGGTCGTGAACGACCGTAGATCTTTCGACAGGATCTCATCCGTCGACCGATACTTATCCCTATGCTACTACTTCAGGATTTCAAAAGGATCATTCTTCCTCGTACAGGGTTGCTAAGACTTGCGCATTCAGGTCCTTTTTCCAGGTTCTTGGTAAACTTTTCCAAGAGGGGTAACTCTGCGGAGAGTTCTATTCGTGGGCATTCCTGGAGACAAATAAGGGGAAACAAATTCCCGAGAATGGATTGGAAGTCTAACTTGGTTCAAATTTCACATAATTAAATTTATTTATCAACATAAGCAATGCATGGTTTTTCTGTTACAAGCATACATCTACCCTTTCTTATCAAAACACTGCACATACAGTCTTTATACTGTAATCATTCACGATTTCACAGTTTATGATCATATATGTCAGCATATGAATTTCAAGGTGTAAGATGTAAAACACTTATCAACAATAACACCAGAAGTAAGTGCAACTGCTGAGAGGGGTGCTTGTTTCCACCCAACCGTAGGCTCAGCGATTCCGATAGGATTTACCACTAGCCACCCCCGAACTGAGACCACGATGCTATGAGACTATGTCTCTGTTTTCCAGTGACTGAGAACGAGGGTTAATCTCCCCCTTCTCCACTATCACTCACTCTGCATATCTCCAGAGTTCTCTTCCTCCCCTCACTTCTGCTCCCAATCACTTCTCCCTCACGCCTTATCCTCTTGCGAGGTTGCGTTCTGTTTGGTTGAGGTTGGTAATCCCGTGATGAAATCCATGGAGATGGTTTCCCATTTCCATTCTTCTGGAGGGCAGTGATTGGACAACCAATCTTGGAGAATCCTTTTATAAATCTCCTATAGTATCCTGCTAATCCCATAAAGGATCTGATATCCAAAACATCCTTAGGGGTAGGCCATTCCATGATAGACCTGATTTTGTTAGGGTCTACCGCTACTCCTTCTTTAGAGAGAACATGGCCTAAGTAATGTTTTTCCTTCTAGAAGAATTCACATTTGTTGTATTTGGCATAGAGCTAATGTTCTCTTAGCACTTGCAGCACAAGTATAAGATGCTCTTCATGCTCTTCTCTATTCTTAGAGTAGATTAATATGTCATCAATGAAAACTAGCACAAATTTATCTAGAAATTTACTGAGTACATTGTTCATCAGGTACATAAAGGTGGCAGGGGCATTGGTTAACCCAAATGGCACTACCACAAACTCATAGTGACCATACCGTGTCCGGAAGGCAGTTTTATGGATGTCTTCATCCTTGATTCGGACTTGATGGTATCCCGACCTCAAGTCGATCTTTGAGAAAATAGATGCGCCTCCCAATTGATCGAATAGATCATCGATCCTAGGCAAAGGGTACTTGTTCTTTATGGTTACCTTATTGAGTTGTCTATAATCTATACACAGTCTAAGGGTGTCGTCCTTCTTTTTCAAAAACAGGACTGGTGCTCCCCATGGAGACACGTTGGGTCGAATATAGCCTTTATCCATCATTTATTTTAATTGCAATTTGAGTTCAACTAACTCGGGTGTGCTCATCCGGTAGGGTGTCCTAGACACCGACATCGCTTCTGGTGCAAGTTCTATTGAGAATTCTATGTCCCTCCTCGTGGGTAGACCCGGTACCTCTTCCGGAAACACATCTTTGTATTCTCTTAGGATAGGGTGATCGTTAGGGCTTGGTTTATCACCTTCGATTGTTTTCAACACCTGTATTGCATATAGGGGACATCCCTTTTAACAATACTTTCTCATTTGTAGGGCTGATATTTGTCTCACTGATATGGGTTTTCAGATTCCTTGAAGGGTTATTCTTCTCCCTTCTTTACTTATACACTCTAAGGTTTTATGGTAATAGTCCAGTCTAGCTTTATGGGTGGCTAGCCAGTCCATATCGATCAATAAATCATATGATCCTAGGGGTAATATGTTAAGGGTTGCTTGGGTGGGGAATTCTCCCAACATTAATTTGCAGGCTGGTATAACCTTTGCTATCTTCCTTTTGGTGCCAGTGACTAACTATACCAACCATGGCTTGGTATGTTTTTGTGGCTGTAGTTTACACTTGTCAACAGATTTAGGGGCTATATAACTCAAATTTGAACCAGGGTCAATCAAAACAGACACTAGATGGTTGAAAATCATACCTTCTATTTCCACTACTAAAGCTTGATGGTCAGCTTGGTTATTATCCARGGMTGCATAAATTTGTGGCACAYTCCTGGCCACATCATTGMCGGTAGTAGTTTCYTGGATGTTATAAATCCTTCGACTATTCTGTTGTCGGTGTGGACAGTCTCTCAGGAGATGTTCCTCTCCGCAACCCCAACATTTCAGAGGTTCTCTCTTTGTGTTATCCACCTTCACTGGTATAGGTCCATACTTGGAAACCCCCATAGGACCTATACCAGTGAAGGTGGATAACACAAAGAGAGAACCTCTGAAATGTTGGGGTTGCGGAGAGGAACATCTCCTGAGAGACTGTCCACACCGACAACAGAATAGTCGAAGGATTTATAACATCCAAGAAACTACTACCGGCAATGATGTGGCCAGGAATGTGCCACAAATTTATGCATCCCTGGATAATAACCAAGCTGACCATCAAGCTTTAGTAGTGGAAATAGAAGGTATGATTTTCAACCATCTAGTGTCTGTTTTGATTGACCCTGGTTCAAATTTGAGTTATATAGCCCCTAAATCTGTTGACAAGTGTAAACTACAGCCACAAAAACATACCATAGGTTCTCTGATTATTTCCGCTCGATGAGGGAAAGTTCTACTGGTGTACACTCCGGGCTGGAAAGTTCATTCTTGGGTTCTTCTTGTAGTTCTTAAATCCTGGGGATTTGATCCCCTTTTTCTGAAATCTTGAACTATTCTTCGGTTTCCATCCTTCACGAGGTTCTGCTTGATGCTCGAACTATTCATGACAATAGGTTGCCTTTCGAATGGTGCCTTCTAGGGTCTTTGGCTCATCAAATTCAATTATGTTCCGATATTCCTTAGGTAGCCCACTGATGAAGCTTTGCACCTTTTCCTTTTCTGCTTTTATATAAGGTACATACCTCAACAAGTTGAGGAATCTGTTAATATATTCTTCTATAGTAAGTTGTCCCAATTTGAGTTCATAAAACTCTTTAGTCTTTTCGTCAAAATATTTTCCTGATAGATACTTCTTCCAGAAGTACTTCTCAAATTGTTTCCAAGACAGGTCCTCTTCGTGGACTCCTTTCACATTCTTAAGGTCTTCCCACCAAATGGAAGCTTTTTCGTTCAAGTTGAAGGTGGCCACTTGGGCCTTCATATTTTCTGAAAAATCATGGACTCTGAAATACTTCTTTAGTCCAAGCAGCCAGGCCTCTGCTTCCTCTCCCTTCTTTATTTCACTGTTGAAGGAGGGTGGTTTGGCCTTTCTGAATTCTTCGAATTTTCGACCTTTGGAAGTCTTTTTCTTCTTCTGTTTTCTTCGGGGATAGGAACTGGTTCTACTGCTAGAAGAGCCCTCTGAATCTCCATCTTCCTTCTGAGAGGAATCATCCGACACTTGTCATTTACCTCTGGGGTGGACCTTTTTCAAAGTGCTCCTCTTAGTGTGGCCACTGATATGACCATGTTTCTGAGTTTCAGGTTCATGTTGCATTTGTCTTTAGATTGGATAAACTCTGCAGTAAAACTGCGTTAATTTCTGTTTGTTTTTCTTGTTCTTTCATCATCCTTTCATTGTCATCCTTGCAGATTTTTAATTCGACCATGAGACTCCTCACAGTCTCAGCTAGATCTGGAGGGGTCCCTACTGCCCTTCTTTCGTCAGACTCTTCGTCTCTATTGTGGGATCCCTCTCCCGCTTCATGGTGAGTCACCATACTATGTGTTGATAACTTCCCACGGTTGATCTTCCGCTTGTGTGAAAAGAAAAACGCTGGTTGTTAATCAATAATTAGATACATTTTTATAACCCGCACAAAAATTCATATTTCTTTCACATGCATACACAGTCAGGTTTTCATTTCGGACTTTGACCTTTTTGAATTAAGAGGGTTAAGATAGAGGGTTACTCTTTTTTAAGAGTGTTCCAAATGGAGCTTCTATGCAACTCGTTCATGAGCCCAAGTAGGTCGAGTGTTGTAACCATGCTCTGATACCGATTTGTCACATACCCCCTATGGAAATAAAATTTTTTTCATCGATTTCTCAATGGTCAGACCCCCGAAATGTCTATGGAGGTCTAGCGTAAGCTATCTCTTCCCTCGTTTGTTCTCATAGGATCACGGGTCACGACCATAGGTCGAAAAAATAAGGCGTCCTTTCGCTCATCGCGACTCATCGCTACTAGAGCGTCGAGTCCTTCGACTCTGCAAACCCTGACACAACGAAGCGCTGAACCCCGAAATGGCTGGCGAGTACAAGTTCCCTATTTGGGTCTTATCCTCATGACCACGCGCTTAAACTGGCAAAGCCCTTACTGACCTTTCGTGATTCATGAAATTACGATGCATGACTTCTTCCTTTCCCATTCAAATCCCCAAAAACCATGAAGTCTCCCAAGTTTCCCTCCAAGAGGAGATCAACGGCTGTAAGCCTCACCTGATCTGATGGTATGGATCCTTTCGGGGTTTCGGTACTCGGGAGTTCGAAATGCAACGATTCCAAGACTCCTTGTCTTTTAAATCTTCAAATTTTGATATGGAAGTTCCTGTAAGAGATCAACGGCTCTTAAGAGTGTGGATCCAACGTTCCACGGGATTTCGAGACTTTTCCCAAATCTCATACTGCTCACCACACGTCTCCTCTGATGGACGGTCTAGATTCTTTCGACACTTCTCCTCTCCACTACAACGCGTATCAGGATTTCGCGAATCGCAGGGGCAAGGTTTTCTAGCCCTGTGGTTTCCCGGATGCCAAAATGCCGAAACGCTAATTGGCATCCATGTGTCCCTCCGATGGATGGTGGCGACCTTCATACAAGATCAACGGTCATGATATTTTCAGGATGATCAACAGTCACGATTAAATCCCGCCTTTCTCAAACTTATTCACACCTCACGCTATTTCGGGGTTTCGGTGATCGGAATTTCACAACTCACGAAGACAAGGGTTCTTTGCCCTTTTGTTTCCTGGGTGCCGAAACGCCGAAGTGCTTACCAGTGGCCATGCGTTCTCTATAGATTGACAGTCCAGGTACTTCCATGGACCATGGGGTCTACGGTCCCGATTCCTTCATCTCTTGCAAGGGAAAAATGGGTCGTGGCATTAATGCCTGCGTCTCTTTCTTAAATCTAACGGTCATTACAGACCCTGGGATCCTCCGAAGGGATCATGTTCGTGCATTGCTTGCAAAGGAGGAGAGGGGTCGAGGAACTATCATCCATGTGTCCTCCCTCAGATGGACAGTACTCGTTGTTTCGCGATTTCGCGACTTGCGACCCCTAGTGACGCAAATCCTTTCTCAACTTGAATCCCCGGTATTCGAAATACTGATGGACTCTCGATCTACGCCACATGTCCTTCACGGATGGACGGTCTAGATCTATATCGGGATTTTCACCATGGAGGGGTGCTCGTTTCCACCCAACCATAGGCTGAATGATTCCGATAGGATTTACCACTAGCCACCCCCGAGCTGAGACCACGATGCTGCGAGACTGTGTCTCCATTTTCCAGTGACCGAGAACGAGGGTTACTCTCCCCCTTCTCTGTTATCACTCACTCTGCATATCTCCAGAGTTCTCTTCCTCCCCTCACGTCTGCCCCCAATCACTTCTCCCTCACGCCTTATCCTCTTGCGAGGTTGCGTGTGGCACGATTTCCCTTGCACTGGTCAGGCCAGATGGCTCTACGGATGGGTGGTTCACCCCCCCCACATCCCTCATTAATTTCGAAGGAGCCATCTACCTACCATTTTATGAGACATTTAATTCAGGGCCAATGAGCTGCTCTTGGTTCTCCAGGCTAGTGAAGTCCAAATACGGTATTGTTCTTAGTGGAAGTTAATGCCACCATTCTAGGTGCCTTCCACTGCCTTTCTCCAGCCATCGTGGTCTCTTTTTTAGCATATCCCCTCTCAACAGTCCTGCAATATATATATGTTCATAATATTATTCACATTCATCGACCTTTTCCACAAGGTCCATTCACATCACACATTCACATTTCTGAGTTTGCCACAGTTCTTGGCCAGTCCAGTTATTTTTACAAACTGGGGGAAACAGGGTGTTACACACAAATCTTATCAGGACACAGGATATACGTGGTTGACCCTAGTGTGGGGCTACGTCCACCAACTTCTTCTTCATCTTTATTATTCTTTAAGCCTTTGACATTCATCTGCTCCTGTGCACAAAGCCATAGATCCTAACTCTACAGGGGATAAGAGATCTACGAGATGCACACCAGACCCTCCTTCCCAAAATTAGGTCAAGGCACAGAGACAACTCCTACACAGTCTATTTGCACAAAGCCTTACCTTACACAACTAGATTTCATAAATAAACTTACAATATCTTGCACTAAGCCAAACATACTCTTTGCACATAACCAAATTGATCTACTTCTTACATCTCTTAGCTACTTATTTGTATAATTACAACAAGGCCTAATCATGGGTAAACCCATGGGACGACATCCCAAAACTGTAATACAAAAATCCTAATGAACCCCTTGTTGAGTCCACAAAACAAGTGATATCCTGTGATATCCTCTTCGCCCGGGTGATCCATCTTTGACTAGCCTTTCAAAGTCCCAAAAGGTGGTCAACCACGACCAATGTTTCCTCAAAACTTGGTCAAGGGCCAACAGGCCCCAAAAATCACCTGTGACTCATCTCGAGTCACTCAGAGCTGGGCAGTGCTGCTTCAAAGGCCTCGAGCTTAGCTCAAGCTGCCTCGACTTGTTTCTTCTCTAGAGCCTCCTACTCGAAAAAATACTGAATTTCTTGCTCTGTAACATGCCCTTCCATGTGTTGTTCTACCTTCGCAACTACTTGGTCTAGTTGCAAGCCTTGGCCTTCAATCTCTTAAAAAAGAATGCAATATTTTCTCTGTACCGACTGGAGTCTCTGGGTAACCTCCATGACTTTTCTCTTGATGGAAATAACCTACCACTGGGCTACGCATTGTTCCTGTGATCGCTTCATTTTCTCAACTCTAGTAAGCAGCTTCATCTACGCTTGCACGGTGGAGGCCTGATGTTTTCCTCCTAGAGTTATTCTTCCATTTTCTTTAGCTCTGGATCTTCTGCAAGGCATCGTAGGTCTGTGCAATCCTATCAATCAATTTCTTACACTGTGAGGTGTGTTCCCCAATTCTTTTTGTTTCTCTCCTGGCAACTTCTTCCCTCTAGTCGCACACTTCTTGTAGAGTGCTCGGTAATGTTTAGATCTCTAGCTCCATTACTCTGTTGTTGAATGGATTCGATGAGCTTCCCCACTTGCATCTCAGTTGACTCTAGTTCCTCTTGTGTCAAACCCGACATAGAGAGAAGTGATTTATTCACTGCCTCTTTGACCACATTTTTCTCTACAAGCAACTGGTTTTTTTTATTTTTGCATCCTCGCTTTGTCCTCCTCGAACATCGCCCTAATTTCATCTTTCTCCTATTGCGCAACTCGAGGTTTCTCTAAGACCTCCTCCTTTTCTTGCTTCACGACTTCTATATCCTGCTCCTTTTCTTCATGGGATCGACGATGTCGAGCCTCTGTTGCATCGACCAATATTCATAATTGGGTGGGCTCATCCCCCAATTCTTCATTTTTTTCTGAAGAAGGTGCAATAGGTAATACGTGGCTTGAGTAGATGGCTTGTTGTATGTCCTTGAGCTCCTTTTCTATTCTATCATACAATGTTTCTTTCTTATTTTCATGCATCTGCAGGATATCCTCTAAGGCATCCTCCATGGCTGTGATGATGAGATTGACATCATCCATTGTGAGCACATTCTTGGACAGAGTATTATTGGCTCGAGTCTTCTTCTGTGCTGAGGGTTTCTGCGGAGAAAACTTCCTTTTCTTCGATGTTTCGGCCTCTATAAGGGGGTCCTTTGGCAGTGTAACTTCACCTTTGTCTTTATTTTCTCCTTCTTCCCCTCCTTATTCTCGGTTCACTTCATCTCCTCCTCCTCCTGCAGGTGAATCACATCTGCTTTCTTTTGATGCATTGTCCTCCTCATTGGTTTCTATGTTATGCACTTCCTCCTTTTTCTTCATGCTAGTCTGTCCATCATGTTCGACCCGTGTGACATTCTAACGGTCGAGGGCACCTCCAATGGTCATATAGCTTCATCGTGGAGAAGTGTCATTCTACATTGTTCTATTATTCCGGTGAAGTTCAAGTTCTGCAAATCTGTCTCCTACGAAGTCTTTTCTGGAATTTCTCGTAGTTTTTCTAACTTGGATATATTCTTACTCAACTTCCTTTCCTTCTTCCCTGTGATGTTAGTCTCTAGATTCTTCTTTCCATTCTTATTCCTATCTTTTCTTAGCATAATGACTTTGTCCTGCTGATGTTCTTTCAAAGGGCTCAAAGGTAATAACTCTTTGCTTACTAGGTCCTGGGTGGAGATACTTTCTTCTTGCATGGATAGGTCCTTCAAATCTTCTTGCACTCTTTCAAAGTTGACAACTACTTCCCTTTCATTATGTTGCTTTGACTCAACTTATAGTTTTTATATCAGTCAATTTATTCTTTGAGCTATGAAATCCCTTAGTTCTTTCTTTTTCTTCTCCGTGGCTTCCTCCTCTACTTTCCTTCTGATCCGATCTCTCTCAATCCATGCCTTTCCTAATAAAAGAGGGAAATGGGCGTTGTTCTCAACAAACCTAATAAATTCAAAATCCTCTTATGTTGACGTTTCTTGAGAAATTATAGGTACATTAGTAACTCTTCCACATAGGGTTATCATATTTCCTTTAAACAAGCCTATTCTTCCCAATGAAGGAGTCATAGCAGGCTTTCCGAAAATTTCCCAAGTGTTTTATGCAATAATATTTCCATGTGTTTCTTCATCCAATACACAATCTACGTCGAAGTCTTCTATTCTTGTAACTATGTGTTACACATTATTTTCGTCATCCCTATGATCGTTAATGATGTAAACCTATCTATTGCCTTTAGAGGGGTCACAGTGGCCTGAGTTCCTGAAGAGAGAAGGAAGAAGAACTTTTCCTGAGAAAAGAAGTTGCATTTT
>ML809928.1:158850-173528 GCA_009831015.1 Picea engelmannii
ATGTTACTTATTCTTGCCTCTTAGTAAATTCAATATTTAAAACTTAAGGAAAGCGTCCTATTCTGTCTTGTTTTGTTCTAGATCCAGGTGGATCTAGGGAGATCGGTTTGTGTCCGCACTTACGGATTTATCCATAAACACTATGTGTTGTTTTTCTTTTAGGATCTATGGTAAAATGATGTCTCTGTGATCATCCATTTGTTCTTTTAAGTGTGGTAACATAGTTTGAACTTTCTTTGATTCCTTCTCTTTCTGGTTATCTAACAGATCCTTAGCTTCTTTACCTTCTTCATAGTTGTCTTTTCTCATGTTCATATTTTCAACTTTAGCAATCATTCTTGGACAATCCTCAACCTCATGACCAATATAGCTTTACAACAAAGACAACTAGGACCTATACTAGGGCATTCTTTAGCAAGATGTCCCGATCTCCTGCAATTATAACATAGTGTCAATCCTCTCTTTCTTTTAAATGATCCCCAACCTCTCCTGTACTGTGTACTGAGATCACAATGCTAGACCTGCAATCTGCAAAAATTCTTTCTAGGTTCCTGCATCCACTTATTAGTCCAAAAATTCTTTCTACGCATAGGAATAACATATTTTTCTCTATTTCTATCAAATTTATTCAGATCAACTCTTTCTTCTAACTATGCCCTAGTTTCCAGACTAGGGTAAAATATTTTAAACATACCTTGATTCATACTTTCAAAGAAAAAATTTCCACTTATCTTACCTTTACCAGAGCACAAAGATTTAATATATTACCTCCTTCTTTCAGATCCAGTTTCTTTATTATCACAAATCTTTGCAAGTCAAGTAGAATACTGCGCACTATAGCAACATATCTACGCATAAAGATTTATCTTTTCTTCAGTTCCCAACAATCACAGTTTCAGGTCTCGGCAATGGAACCATTTGTTGGCATAGAGGGGCAGAACCAGAGTTCAACACTTCAACAATGCACCAACAAAACCCTAACTATCGGCCCTTTCGGCAACACCTGCGAAGCAGATGAAGTCTCACCTGAGGTAGAGGCAGGGGGGGTTGTAGGACTCAAGTGTCTAAAACCAAGCTGGGACACATATCTATGATTACAATACTTAACATAGCACTTAGACAATAATATTCATTAGATTATGATTCTCATGTACATCGTATATTAACCCTAGTTACAGAGCAACATAGTAACAATACAGATCGAGTACTTTCCATCACTTAGCACGTAACATTAACTCAGATCTAGCATTCATTCACATCATTAAGAACTAAGATACAACATCATATGCATTCATTATACATAACATCAACAACAAAAAGCAAATGATCACATAAAAAACATCTCACAAAGAATATCAGGACACAAGATATATGTGGTTCACCCCAGTGTGGGGTTATGTCCACCAACTTATTCTTCTTATTTATTAGTCTTTAATCCTCTTACATTGATTTGCTCATGTGCACAAAGACACAGATCCTAACTCTACAGAGGACATGAGATCTGTGAGCTGCAAACTATACCCTCCTTCCCAAAACTATGTCAAGGCACAGAGCCAACTTCTACGCAGTCTGTTCGCACAAAGCCTTACATTACACAACCAAATTTCACAAAGAAACTTACAATCTCTTGCACTAAGCTGAACATAATAATTGCACATAGCCAACCCGATATACTTCTTACATATCTTAGCTACTTATTTATACAATTACAACAATGCCTAATCATGGGTAAACCCATGGGCCAACATCCAAAACCCTAATAAAAAAACCCTAATGAACCCCTTGTTGGGTCCACAAAAAAAGTGAGATGTCACGATCTCCGCTTCGCTTGGGCGCTCTGTCTTCGACCATCTTGTCAAAGTCTCAAAAGGTGGTCAACCATGACCAATTTTTCCTCAAAACTTGGTCAAGGGCCAACATAACCCAATTTTTGAGGAACTAGTCATTTATTTTTTGCATAGGAGATATAAAATCATTTCATTGGAAAACGTGAAATTTTGTCTTTAGAAAGATATATTGCTTGGAGTTGGTTTGCACATTGAGAGGAATATTTCCCTACAAGGACATCCCCTCTCTTCCCCTACTTTTATTTCTTCTACAAAAATTAACCTACAACCATTAGGACTGCATAACACTAGCTGCTAACTCTCTCTTAACTCCTGAACTAACCCTAGACTAGATATTAATTTTTTATCACTAACTCTACTAACTACAACGAATATTTTGGACTAATTGTTGGCATAGTTTGATGGTATAACTTGATGATATAAGTGACTGAAATATACAACCATAAGGATGCAATTTTATGTAGAAAATACATGTTTACAACATTCATCTTCTCTTGCCTCAAGGTGCCATTTTTTAGCCCATATTTATTGCTTATTTAATGTTGGTTTTATTAACTAGTTTATATATTTATATGATGATTTATATTCTTCATTTGCTGATATAAAATGTCATCTACTGCTGCAAATCAGGGACAACAAGCTTAACTTTATGATCCATACTAACATATATCATTGCAAGGTGTCCTTCTTTGTGTCTCAGGCAATTACAATCATCCGTAGATGTACTACACCTTTGCGGAAACAATCACATGACTTGCAAGTAATATCTTTCCAACTATACACCTTGTATTTTGATAATGAATCTTAAATCATTTATTATGTGTCTCATTTGTAATGGTGGCATCACGATGTTGTTCATCAATATGTTCTCGATGGACAAGGCACACTTCTAACTCAGAAGAGTAATATATTTCCACAACAATTAGTACATATACAACATCAAAATCCATCAAAAAGGCACAAAACTATACACTTGATTCAAAAATTAAATTGCACAAATTCAACAAAGGAAGCTCACGCATAGTGCGCAGAATGCATAGGATAACAAATCCCTCAATGCGCACTATGTTGGTAGATTTGGCAGGCATGAGTGTGCTTGTCATTGATGGAAAGAACATACGGTGAAGCAAAAGGAAGCAAATGGATATTAAAGATCAAGAGAGTTAATGAATGAAGATCAAAATCTCAGAAGAGATGGTGCGATAAAACTCAGATCAAATCGAGACCGTTGGATCTACAAGCTAGATCAATGGCAGGGATGCATTGTAGGGAGAGAAAGCGGAATTAAACTACTCGCCATTTACAATCCCACAATCCTTATATATTATTAGATCCCATAGCTTCGAAAATATACGAATTTGGTTGATCCAACAAACAATGCGTTTAATTCATATTAAATCATGACAGTCGAATGCGCAATCGTTAAATCTATGACAGGGATAAATTGTGGAGATTGAAATGATAATTAAACATCGCATTTGTTCCCATCCCACAATTAGTCAAGACCTTCCAATCTTGTATCTTTGAAGATCAATGATTGTGGTTAAATCACCAATAACACACATCTTCCCATTGTGGAGTTGGGTGACGATTTAAAACACTCACAGATTGTGGTTGCACAATCATTCTTGATCATGGATCTATTTTAAGAAACTTCACAACTGTTGGATCATTTTTTAGTCTAAGGACAGGATAAGAGAGAAAAACGTTTGAGAATTCGATTATGAAAATTCCCGACAGCCATCGGATCACTTTCAAGTGGAAGGACATGATAACCCAGCAAAGCCGCATCACATAACGTTCAAGCCATCGATATGAGAAATGATCGACGAACAACATGTAGTTTGGGTCTAAAGATGAGAGGAGGCTACACTCAGGAAAGTTTCAGATTTGAAATTCCTGAAATGCGAATTTTTGTCAGTCGTCCAATCAATTTCGAGTGGAAGGACATGATAAGATAGAAAAGTTGCATCGCAAAAAGATCGAGTCATCGATCAAAGATCCTGATCTAACGAGAAACATTCACTTCAGATATAAACTTGCGAGGAGGTTACACTCAAGAATTTTTGAACTGTGAAATACCTGAAGCCTGGAAATCCAAAATGAATAATGTCCATCGGATTTGGAGGATAAATGAGGATCATTGGATCAGGGTTGTTGGTCAGCAAACCATGTCAGAAAAAGGGCATATGGCATACCACGTCAGCAAGTCCACGCCAATAGATCATGTCAGTAGTCTATGTCATCAAGGACACATGGCACAATCAGAGAATGACAAGTGTCAAGTTGAAATCATCATTTTAGGTACGTGCAAATAACAAACCAGAGTGGTGTGTGGTAGCTGCTCGGCTCGTGACAAGTCATCAAGTGATGCAAGAGTTACATCACTACGAGAATTTTTCCTCAGGAGTTTTACCACCATCACTCGCCCAAAGACCTAAATTCTCGAATGTCGAAGACCTGAAGTGGACACGAGACGTCCGATCTGAAAGATCACTTCGGGAGAATTCTTGTCTGTTGATTCACTACAGTGGAAGGATAGTGTAAGTGGAAGCATTGACCAACAATAAGAGGTTTCCACCGTTTGTGACTTACTGAGTAGGTGATCACTCCGGAGGAAAGAAATGGTTGAGACTCAAAATATCCGAAGTTTGAAGACCCTAAGGAGATCTCGTTCATCGATATGACGTTGGGTGCACTCTCAACCATTGATCAAGATACAATGGAAGGATAGCGTAAGTATAATATTCAAATACCTGGAGTAAAAGGTGGCCATCCATATCAATGGTTGATTAATTCATGGCCATCAGATTCGGCCCTGTAAGAATCAAATCTAACGATTGATCTGTTTCTGTGAATTAAATGTAAACTGTCTGATCTATTTGAGGATTCTGATTCATAATTTTCGAAAGGTTTGAAACCCAAAATCTCTGAAGGGAGAAATGTCAAAGTTACGATAGTCTTGTATTTTAGGAGAATGAATCATGGTCGTTGAACTGATAAGCACTTGATAATCCTAAAGTGTATGATCACCTCCAGTGATCACATGAGGGAAGGGGCTTAGGATTCGAAGAAGCCATAATTGACTGGTTGTAACTGATAGAGAAGATAGGGAGTTTCGACTGCCAGAGAATCTAAGGAATATAAACATAACTCTCACTGATGATGAACACACAGGGATAAACCACCATAGAATATGAAGAGTTTCCATGATGATGAGGAAAATGACTTGACGTGAGAAAACTATGCAAGATAGAGAAGTGAGGGGAGTCTACGGGTGATCTACACAGAGTAGTGAGGAAGAGATGCATTGAAATATGGAAGAACAATGATGCAGTGAGGAGCATGCAGAGGCATAGTGAATAAAGGTGATATGGCACACAGAGCATAAAATTGGAGAAGAACAAAAAGCGCAGACATATGGGTAGAAAGACACTGATGCAAGCAGAGGAGAGAAGTGTAGCAGAACAATGATGAGACTGGTAAGCCATAGATAAATCCTATATCACTGTGATAAATTTATGAAAATCAAAGATTTATATTTAAGGGTGGTAGGGAGGTGCTGGGGAGGACTAGTGTCCTTAGAGTTTCAAGTGGGTTCTTGAACATAGGGAGTTTTAGGTTCGATCTGGTTGCAGCCAGAAAAACCAGGTTCGCAAGGTGGTGCAAGGGAGAACTATTGTTCTCTGTTATATAGGTTGGTTCCTGTGTGACTAGAAGTCGATGCTTCCATCCAGTTGGTGTTGGAACAATCAGGGAGTTGGTGCTTCCTTCTAGTGGGTGCTAGAGAAACCAGAGAGTCGGTGCTCTCAACAAGTTGTTTCTTGTAAAACAGAGGTTGTATCCTCAAGAGGAGTTGGAGCTCATAAGAATGATAATGTAAAGAAAATAAAGATTACTTATCATATCAAGAAGAAGAGTTTTTTCCCTTTATAGGTTTCCTCAGAAAATATTTGTCTCTATATATTTCATGTGTGTGATTGATGTTTAATGTTCTATTTATTACTTCCCTGCATCATTGTGATCATCATTGAGGGTTCTGTAAAGAGTGTAAAATGGGTATAATAATTTAAGAACAGTAAAAATTAATTCACCCCTACTCTCAGTTGTTCAACAATTGTTATCAGAGCCAATTCCTTTTATCTAAGGGTAGATACTAGAGCTTAAACATGACTAGTCATGAAGGAATTTTAACCACCAAGGCCCCCCTATTCAATGGAACAAACTTTACCTTCTGGAAAGATAGGATGAGAACCTACATAATGGATTTAGGTGCAGATGTCTTGGATATGGTAGAGACTAGTTATGTAAAACCAATTGTACTAGCTTCTAAGGATGACAAGTTATAATTCAGCTTCAATGCCAAGGCTATGAATTTTATTCTGAGTGGGATTTTAGAAACAAAATTTGTAAAATTTATGCACTTAGAATCTGCCAAAGAAATGTAGGACAAACTCATCAGTAGTTATGAAGGTAATGAGAAGGTAAAGGATGCCAAGATTCAAACCTACAGATTATAGTTTGAACAACTAAAGATGAAAGAGGATGAAATTGTTGGGAAGTAATTTCTGAGAGTTGAAGAACAAGTAAATGCAATGATAGGACTTGGTGAAAAAATTGAGGATGTCACTTTAGTTCAGAAAATTTTGAGATCTTTGTCAGATAGGTTCAACCAAAAGGTCTATGTTATAGAAGAAATTAATGATCTAAAAGCTCTTTCTATTGACAAACTCCGAGGAACTATGACTGCCTATGAAAAGAGGATATGTAAAGATAAACCCACCTCTATAGAAGCATCATTTATAGCAGATAAGAATGATGATTCTAAGCTAGATGAAATTGAAGCCAAACTTGTGAGAAGACTAAAGAAAGAATCAGGCAAGTACCAAGGAAAATTTCCCTTCAAATGTTTTAACTGTGGGAAGATAGGTCACTTTGCATCTAAGTGTCCACACAAGAAACATGATCATAATTCTGAAGGTGAAAAGAAGTACAAACCCAAGAGATTTGGTAAAAAGAAAAGTCTATGTGTAAATAATGATGACTCTTCATAAGACATAGATAGTGACTCTTCCTATGAAGATAAGATTAATGACTTTGTGCTTATGGACAAAGAGTATTATGATAATAAAGGCACATGAAGTGATGTTGTTGATGAAGAATATGTGGTTGACTTGGAATGAGAACTGATCAGTGCTCTAGAAGAAATTGCTAGACTCAGATCTAAGAAGAAAAAGAAAAAAAAAATTGTTGATACATTTCGAGAGAGACAATAATGGACCTGATGAATACTTTTTCCTGTTAAAAGTGGAATTAGAAGAGGAAAATAAAATAGAGGACTTTCTTAAACAACAGCTATAAGAAGACAAGGCAATATGTGAAGCCTTGGAAGAAGAGGTAGTAAAAACTAGAAAAGAGATGGAGATGTTTAAAACATTGTATCTCCAAAACATTCCAAGCATTAAATCCATAGAAAAACTTAACGACATTCTGAGAAAATAGAGATATCCTCTATTGAATACTAGTTTAGGTTATGTAAATGGTTCAAGAAACAAACAACTAGAAAGAAAAGAGTTAGTGAAGATGTTCAAGTTCCAAGTTAGTAGACAATCAGACCATGAGAGTACTCTGTCACCAAAATCTAACAAAGACAAGATGATCCCTGATAATAAAAAAAAGAGATCAGAAGACGGAGAAACAAATGTCAAGAATAAGGCCATCCTTCAAGTACCAAAATTTCTTCTATGGTTATTGTTTTTACTGTTCTAATTTTGGTCATAAGATTGCAAATTGTCAAATTAAGTTTAGAGACATCCATCTGGGGAGGTCAAGAAATAAACAATCCTTACAACATATAACTAAGCAACTAATGAATAGACAACATAACACCAATCACTTTTACCTACTGAACAATGAGCTCGAATTTTATAACTGTCATAACTTTGGCCACAAAGCTGCAAACTTCCATCTAAAGAAGTACAAGACAGATCCAAGGATAAATCCTTTAGCTAGAAATTCTAGCACATGGAAAAAGAAAGATAGTGAAAAATGTGGTCTAGTACTTTCAGCTCAAGAACAAAAAGACCCCTGGTATATAGACAGTGGATGTTCCAAGCACATGACTGGAGACAAGGATAAATTTTTGTCTATAAGTAAAAGAAAAACAGGAAATATAACCTTTGGAAATGATGAAACAGGTAAAATCAAGGGTAAAGGGATGGTGAGTTTGAGTAATGGTAAAGGAAAATCCCAGGATGTTCTTCTTTTAGATGGGTTGAAACATAATTTTCTCAGTGTAAGTCAAATGTGTGACAGAGGATGTGAAGTGGTGTTCACTTCCAAAGATTGTAAGATAAAATATGTAAATTCAGGACAAGTGGTGGCCAAAGGCATAAGGAAAAATATTAATCTATATGTTCTAAAATAAGATAGAGAAGAATTCAATCTAAGAAAACATGATGAGAGATGGTTATGGAATAGGAGACTTGGAAATCTAAACTTTGACCACTTTATCAAGATTAAAATTCTTGAGGCAGTAAAAGATCTTCCAAGAATATCAAAACCACAAGATTCTATGTGTAAACCCTACCAAGTAGGAAAGATAACCAGGACACAATTTAAAACCAAGAACTCTTCTTCAACAGAGAAACCACTCCAATTAGTTCATATGGATCTATGTGGACCATCAACACATGAAGGCACAGGGAAGGAAAACTACTTCATGTTGATCATTGATGATTAGTCCAAACTCACTTGGGTTGTTGTTCTCAAAGAAAAAGATGAAGCATTTGAGAAATTTAAGATATTTAAGGCTTTAACTGAGAATCAAACAGGAAACCAATTAAAGGTTGTAAGATCAGACAAAGGAGGATAATTTATGTCAAGTGATTTCAAGGAATTATGTGATAAACATGGGATCAAAAGAGAATACACAATCCCAGGAACTCCACAGCAAAATGGAGTAGTTGAGAGGCAAAACAGAACAGTTCAAAAAATGGCTAGGTCAATGATGAATGAGAAGAACATTGGTCAAACCTACTAGGTAGAAGCAATACACATAGCAATCCATATTCTTAACAAAGCTCATCTCAGACCACACATTGACAAGACACCTTATGAACTGTGGCATGGAAGACCTGCTACAATCAAACACTTCAAAGTCTTTGGGGGTAAGTTCTACATAAAGAATAATAGTGAAAACCTTGGCAAGTATGATGACAGGGCTGATGAAGCCATATTCTTAGGGTATGCTACAAATAGTAAAGGATAGAGATGCTATAATAAGAGGCTTCATAAATTGGTTGATTGTGTTGACATAAAAGTTGATGAAGGAGTTCCAGTAAGAGAGGAGAGCAATACTAAATCAACAACAAAGGATATAGTTGAAGTTGAAGTCGAACATGTCCAATAATCAGAACAAGAAGAATTTGAGTCAGGTGAAGATGCAGATACTCAGCCAGACTCAAATCAATAGACAACATCAAATCCTTCCTCCAGGATTACTCAAAAGAATCATCCTGGAAATCAGATAATTGGTGATAAAGACAAATGTGTACAAAGCAGGAGAAGGATAATAAAAAACACTAAGCAATCACATATAGACTTCATATCCATGGTGGAACCCAAGAACTTCAATGAAGCCAATGAAGATGAAAATTGGTTAAAATCAATGAATGAGGAACTGTATTAGATTGAGAAGAACAATAATTGGGATCTTGTTTCTAGACCTGCAGATAAGAATGTAATTGGATCCAAATGGATGTTTAAGAATAAAATAAATGAACAAGGACAAATTGTTAAGAATAAAGCCAGATTGGTCTCTAAGGGGTATGCACAAGTTGAAGGATGAGATTTTGATGAAACTTTTGCACTAGTGGTAAGATTGGAAACCATTAGAATGGTTATGGCCTATCCATGTCATAAGAACTATAAAATATATCAGACGGATGTTAAGTCATCTTTTCTTAATGGAAGCCTAGAAGAAGAAGTATACATGGAGAAACCTGAAGGATTCTTAATGATAGATAATCCTAACTATGTATAGAAGTTGAAAAAGGAATTATATGGACTGAAACATGCACAATATTCGAAAGAGATGTTAAATATGTTTCAGATGGAATATTCCTCTCCTATCAGTACACCTATAATGGTTGGTTTCAAGCTCAGTAAAGATGATATTTCACCTAATGTTGATCAAAGAACATATCGATCAATAATAGGCATTCTTTTTTACATCAAAACATCTCATCCTAATATAATGTAGGTTGTTGGAATGGTAGGTTGTAATCAGGCTACCACTAAACAATGTCATTTAGAAACTGCCAAGAGGATATTCAAATAGTTGAAGGGTACAATGACTTATGGTCTTTGGTATCCTAGAAATCAGAAGTTACAATTAACTGCATATTCAGATGTTAATTGGGAAAATTGTTTGAATGAGAAAAAGAGCACCAGTGGAGGTGCATTATTCTTAGGTGATTTTTTAGTAGCATGGCTCAATAAAAAGCATGGATCTATCTCATTATCAACTACAAAGGTAGAGTACATTGTTGCTGCTACTTATTGCACTTAGATTTTATGGATGTTACAAACTATTGCATATTTGAAGGTAACTTATATTGATACAATTCCACTTCACCGTGATAACACCAGTGACATTAGTGTCTCGAAGAATCTTGTTCTCCATTCAAAGATGAAACATATCCCAATAAAGTATCATTTTCTCAAAGAGAGGGTTACAAACAGAGTTGTTTAGATGAATTATATTCCTTCCACAAAACAAATTGCAGATATCTTTACTAAACCCCTAGCCAAGACACCTTTTGAATATCTTCGTCAGAAGCTAGGTGTCATCCCTACTCTCACCTAAGAGATTCCATCCTGTCAGGGGGAGTATGTGTTCGTTGAATACCTGATACCTCCAAAAATTACTGCAAAAACTTAGGGGGAGCATGTTTTCTTGACATTGATGTCAAAGGGGGAGAAAAGGAATGGTATGGATGCTACAGTTTGAGGTACACTAATTCTAGCACAACCTTTGAGGGTTTCCATCAATGCCAAAAGGGGGAGATTGTTAGCAGATTTGGTAGGCAGGAGTGTGCTTTTCATTGATGGCAAGAAAGGACAGTGGAGTAGAAGGAAGCGAATGAAGATTAAATCTCAGGAGATTTAACGAATGAATATCAAAATCTCAGAAGAGATGGTAAAATAAAACTCAGATAAAATCGATACCATCGGATCTACAAGCCAGATCAATGACAGGGATGCATTGCGGGGAGAGAAAGATAAATTCAACTACTCACCAGTTACAATCCCGCAATCTGTCTAGATCGTCATATCCCATAGCTTCATAGATCTATCACTATGGTTCATCCAACAAATAATGCGTTTAATTCATATTAAATCGTGACCGTTAGATGCACAATCGCCAAATATACAACATGAATGAATTGTGGATATTGAAAGGAGAATTAAATATTGCGCTTGTTCCCATCCCACAATTAGTCAGGACCATCCGATGTTGTAGCTTTGAAGATCAACGATTGTGGTTAACTCACCAATAACACACATCTTCCCATTACGGAGTTGGGTGATGAGTTGAAACACTCACAGATTATGGTTGCGCAATCACTCTTGATCGTGGATCTGTTTTAAGAAACTTCACAACCATTGGATCATTTTTTAGTGGAAGGACATGATAAGCGAGAAAAACGTTTGAGAATTCGATTATGCGAATTCCTGATAGTTGTCAGACACTTTAAAGTGGAAGGATGGGATAAGCCAACAAAGCTGCATCGCAAAAATATTGAGTCATCGATTTGATAACATGATCGACGAACAACATGTAGTTCGGTTCTAAATATGTGAGGAGTCTACACTCAGGAAATTTTGAGATTTGAAATTCCCAGAATGTGAATTTTCGTCAGTCGTCGAATAAATTTTGAGTGGAAGGATAGGATAATCTAGCAAAGCTACATCACAGAAAGATCAAGCCATTGATCCAAGATCCTGATAGAATGAGAAACATTCACTTAGGATATAAATTTGCAAGGAGGTTACACTCAGGGATGTTTGAAATGTGAAATACCCGAAGCCTGAAAATCCGAAATGAATAATTTCCATCGAATTTGGAGGACAAACGAGGACAATTGGATCAAGGTTGTTGGTCAACAAACCACGTTAGAAAAAGGGAATATGGTAGACCATTTCAACAATCCCACGTCAACAAAACACGTCAGTAGACCACGTCAGCAGTCTACGTCATCAAGGACACATGGCACAGTCAGAGAACGACAAGTGTCAAGTTGAAATCAACATTTCAGGTACATGCAAATCACGAATCAAAGTGACATGTGGAAGTTGCTCGACTCGTGGCATGTCATCAAGTGACATAAGAGTTATGTCACTCTGGGAGTTTTACCACCAACACTTTCCCAAATACCCGAAGTGTACACGAGATGTCTGATCTAAAATATCACTTCGGGAGCATTCTTGTCCATTTATTTACTACACTGGAAGGATAGTGTAAGTGGAAGCGTTGACTGACAGCAAGTGGTCTCCACCGTTTATGACTTACCGCGTAGGTGATCACTCTGGAGGAAATAATGGGTTGAGACTTGAAATATTCGAAGTCCGAAGACCCAAAGGAGATCGCGTCCATTGATCTGACGTCGAGTGCACTCTCAACCATTGATCAAGATACAGTGGAAGGATAGCATAAGTATAAAAGTCAAAGAACCAGAGTAAAAGGTGTCCATCCATCTCAACGGTTGATTAATTCATGGCCATCATATTAATCCCTATACGAATAAAATCTGACGATTGATCCATTTCCACGAATTCAATGTAAATTTTTCGATCTATTTGGGGATTCTGATTCTGAAGTTTCGAAAGGTTTGAAACCAAAAATATCCAAAGGACGAAATGTCGAAGTTACAAAATTCATCCATTTCAGGAGAATGAATCGTGGTCGTTGAACTGATAAGCGCTCGATAACCCTAAACTGTATTTTCATCGCCATTGATCACATGAGGGAAGGGGATTAGGAGCCGAAGAAGCCATAATTGACTGGTTGTAACTGACAGAGAAGATGGAGAGTTTCGACTGCCAGAGAAGCTAAGGAATATGTTAAGACATAATATTGGCTCATTACCCCTTAATTGGGGCATATTCCATTAGTAATGTTATTTTATTTATGTCGGCTTTATTCCATTAGTTGTAATTATACCTCCTAGTCTCCTATATATACCAATGAGACATTTTCATTTGGAATCATCTTGTACTTGAACATTTAAGTGGGGTAAAAGGCAGTTACCTCCTCGAAAAGGCTTATTATCTGAAATTATCTCTTTTTCAAGGCGTTGAGTACTTTTTCTGAGGTTTTTCTATGCTATATTGATATTTGGTTCTTAACATATGGTATCGGAGCTCAAGGTCTTGGGGTTTCGCTGCTACATCTGAGACACCTTGTAATTTTTGCTATAACTTTTTTTCTACAACATTTCAGAAGGAACGACTTGGAGGATATTTAGTAGATGGATCAAGGTATGTTGTTTTAAAATTTCAGCTCTCGAGGCCTTATATTTTCAGATATACAGCCTATACAAGATAGGGTTCTGGAATCATCCTGAACTGAGTCATTGCGGAATTTTCACTATAATTTTTTTTTTGTAACATTTCAGACCCTAAAATTCAGATGATATTCACAAAAATTAGTAAGGTATCTGTGGTAAAAATTTTAGCTTCTGGGTCATCTTAAATTTGTAGATACACCCTGTGTAATATAGGGTATTTGACTAGTCCTATTGACTAGTCTCAAGAAGGTGTTCTAGGTAAAACAATCATAACTTCTTCCTAGAGTATCCAAATTGAGTGGGACTAGTTTCATTGGATCGTGGATAGTCTGTAGTATTTCTGGTACGTGTTTCAGAATTTTATGTCAATCATGTTTTGTGGGGCACGCTATACAAGTGAGATCTCCTGGAAAGGCCAAAAATCGGCAAGTTGTGGGGAAGTTACCGTAAATTCCACTTGGCACATAAAATTTTGATCAGACCTGTGGCATTGCAGAGAAGAAATATAAGAGAACTACATGAAATAAAGTTTCATACCCAGAAGGGCCAAAACTTGGGAGATACAATAGAAGAAATATTGTCTAGCAGAACCACCTCAAAATCAAGGTTCAAAAGTGATACATGGCCAACATGCCACCCAAAAAGGGAAATTCTACACCAAATAAGACTCCAGACAATCCTACTTTGACTCTTGATGAAGGTGAAGAAATGCGTAGGGACATAAATGATTTACAAAATAATATAGTAACAAAAGATGAACTACAAGAGATGGAAGCTAAGTTGGAGGCAAAGATGGATGGCTTAAAAGAGGAGATCATGGAAGTATTGAAAAATTTCGTAACAGAGAAGACACTTGAAAGTGAAAATGCATCCCATGAAATTCATGATGAGGACACAAGGAAGGTGAATCAAGAATGGAGAAACTCCAACTTTGGGTGGAAGACCAACCACATTCCTAAGATCGATATGAGGAAGTTTGATGGCAAGGACCCGATCAAATGGATACTTCAAATGGAACAATTCTTTGATCTACATAATGTGCCACATACAAAAAAGGTACGAATTGCTTCTTTATATTTAGAACCTAATCAATTTGTATGGTATCGATGGATTTTTTCTCGCAAATCACTCGTCACTTGGACAATTTTCAAAGAAGAAATGATAGCACACTATGAGGATACAAGGAGCAATACCTTCTTTAGCCAATTGATAAATCTCAAGCAAAAGGGTTCAGTTACCGAGCACATTGAGAACTTCC
>ML809928.1:174954-207017 GCA_009831015.1 Picea engelmannii
GGTCATGCCTTTTGGCCTTACAAATGCACCTTCCACATTCCAAGGGTTGATGAATTCCATTTTCAATCCCTTCCTTCGAAAATTTTTGTTAGTATTTTTTGATGATATACTAATCTATATCAAGTCTTGGGAGGATCATGTGTGACATGTTGACAAGGTGCTACAACTACTAAAGAGGCAACAACTATATGACAAACCATCCAAATGTTTCTTTGGAGTAAAGGAGGTAGAGTATTTGGGTCATATTGTATCTTATGAAGGTGTCAAGGTAGACCCTAACAATATTAAGGCCATGATGGACTGGCCAATTACCAAAACATTGAAGAATCTTAGAGGATTTTTGGGTTTGACAGGTTACTACCGCAAGTTTGTTTGGAACTATGGAAGAATAGCAACACCTTGAACGACACTAACTAAGAAAGATGAATTTTCATGGACTCCAGAGGCAACTAAAGCTTTTGAAAAACTTAAAGAGGTGATGTGAAAAGCTCTTGTCTTGACCCCTCCAGACTTCACAAAAACCTTTATTGTGGAATGTGATGCCTCGGGAAATGGAATTGGTGTTGTCCTAATGCAAGAATAAAGGCCCATGGCTTTTGAAAGTCGACCACTTAAGGGAAATGACTTACACAAACCCATTTATGAGAAGGAAATGATGGAAATACTACATGCATTGAAGAAATGGAATCCTTACCTAATAGGTAGGCACTTCAAGGTCAAAACAGATCATGATAGTCTTAAATACTTCTTGGAACAAAGACTATCTTCAGAAGAACAACAAAAATGGGTAACCAAGATATTGGGTTATGATTTTTAAATCATCTATAAAAAGGGGAAGCAAAATGTTGTGGCAGATGCTCTCTCAAGAAAGGATGAATATGTTGAGGACTTTCTCTGTGCTATCTCGATCATCCAACCCAATTGGATAATAGAAGCAAGGGATGAATGGAAGAATGAAGAAAAAGTGTGGAATCACATTCAAAGGTTGCAACAGGATTCCAATGCATCAGACACATTTACATGGAAAAATGATTCACTATGGTACAAAGATATATTATATTTATGTAAGAACTCCCAACTCAAACAAAAGGTACTATTGGAATTGCACACCTCTCTAGTAGGAGGGCACTCAAGATTTTTGAAAACCTACCATAGAGTCAAGAATGATTTTTTTTGGGATGGCCTTAAAATTGATGTTCAAAGGTTTGTGGCAAAATGTTTGGTTTGCCAACAAAATAAGGTGGAAACAATTAAGACCCCAGGTCTTTTAAAACCATTATCCATCCCAAGTCAGCATTGAGAGGAGGTTTCCATGTATTTCATCACGGGGTTACCGAAATCTGAAGGAAATAGTGTCATCATGGTGATTGTTGATAGACTGACCAAGTACACACACTTTTTTTCACTCTCTCATCCCTTCAAAGCTAGTACAGTTTCCATCTCATTCATGGAGATAGTTCAAAAGATACATGGCAGCCCAAAGATTATCGTAAGTGACAGAGATCCCATCTTCACTAGACATTTTTGGATAGAATTATTTTCTTGTTTGGGTACTCAATTGGCTCATAACGTATCCTATCATCTTCAATCTGATGGACAAACTGAGATAGTGAACAAATGTCTAGAAGGCTACCTCCGTTGCTTTGTCTCTGATAAACAAACACAATGGTTCAAATGATTACCCTCGGTAGAATGGTGGTATAACACTTCCTTTCATACTGCAACAAAAATGACACCATTTATGGCACCTTATGGATACCACCCTCCTTCCATCACTTCTTCTCTAAAATAAAAATCTAAGGTGCAAGCAGTGGAAGATCACATCGATAATCAACAACAAGTTCTCCAAATATTAAAGGACAACCTGACCATGGCACAAAATCGCATGAAAAAACAAGCAGATCAACATCGTAGTGCAATAGGTTTTGAAGTAGGGGATTGGGTGTTTTTAAGACTACAACCATACAAAAAGATGTCCCTCAAGCAAGCCAAGAAGGATAATAAATTATCACCAAATTACTATGGCCCTTATAAGGTGTTGCAAAAGATTGGTATTATGGCATACAAATTGGAGTTGCCTGCATCTTCACAAGTACACCCAGTTTTCCATGTTTCATGCTTAAAGAAGGTTATAGGAGACAAGATCTCAGTTCAAACTATATTGCTAGAACTTGACGAGGAAGGAAAAATCATATTGGAGCCTCAAGCCATCACTGACACAAGAATTCGCCAGCTGAGGAACATATCCATTTCAAAGTATCTCATTAAATGGAGGAAACTATCGGCTGAAGATTCCACTTGGGAAGATGAGTCTTTTATACAGAAGCATCCAAAGTTACTCAAGCGTTGCGGAAAACACTTGTCTCAAGGGGAGGGGCATGTTAATCCCTAATATTGGCTCATTACCCCTTAATTGGGGCATATTCCATTAGTAATGTTATTTTATTTATGTCGTCTTTATTCCATTAGTTGTAATTATACCTCCTAGTCTCCTATATATACCAAGGAGACATTTTCATTTGGAATCATATTGTACTTGAACATTTAAGTGGGGTAAAAGGAGGTTTCCCCCTCGAAGAGGCTTATTATCTAAAATTGTCTCTTTTTCAAGGCGTTGAGTACTTTTTCTGAGGTTTTTCTATGCTATATTGATATTTGGTTCTTAACAAAATATCATCATAACACTTAGTGATGATGAACACATGGTGTTGAACCTCCAGAGAAGATGAAAAGTTTCCATGATGATCAGGCAAATGAATTGACATGAGAAAACTATGCAGGACAAAGAAGTGAGGGGAGTTTGTGGATGAGATACACAGAGTAGTGAGGAAGAGAAGCAATGAACTATCTGTAGGGTAGAACAGTGACGTAATGAGGATCATGCAGAGGAATAACACATAGAGGTGAGATGGCGCACATAGCATAAAAATGCAGAAGAACAGAAAGCGCAGACATACGGGTAGAAAGAAATTGATGCATGTAGATCATAACAGTGTAGCAGAACGGTGATGAGACTAGTAAGCCATAGATAAATGTTGTATCACTGTGATAAATTTATGAAAAGAAAAGATTTATATTTAAGGGTGGTAGGGAGGACTGGTGTCCTCAGAGTTTCAAGTGGGTGCTTGAACACAGGGAGTTGTAGCTTCCATCTATTTGCAGCCAGAAAAACCACGGTGTCAGGGTGGTGCAAGGGAGAACTATTGTTCTCAGTTATATAGGCTGGTGCCTGTGTGACTGGAATTTGTTACTTCCATCGAGTTGGTGTTGGAATAGTCAGGGAGTTGGTGCTTCCTTCTAGTGGGTGCTAGAGAAACCAGAGAGTTGGTGCTCTCAGCAAGTTGTTGCTTGTAAACAGAGTTTGTATCCCCAAGAGGATTTGGATCTCATAAGAATGATAATGTAAAGAAAATAAAGATTACTTATCATATCAAGAAGAAGAGGTTTTTCCCTTTATGTGTTTCCTCAGGAAATATTTGTCTCTATATATTTCATGTGTGTGATTGATGTTTAATATTCTATTTTTTACTTCCTTGCATCATTGTGATCATCATTGAGTGTTCTGTAAAGAGTGTAAAATGGCCATAATCGTTTAAGCACAGTAACAACAAATTCACCCCCCCTCTTAGTTTTCCAACACACTGTGCGCAAGATGCACAAATGTCTAGGAGAAAATCCATGCACTTCTCATGAATGAAGCATTTATGAATCTTTTCGGCCTCTCAACCACTTCTATTCCAACCCCCAACATGATTTGACACTTAGATTTGAGCGAAATGTAGCTTGGAGGTTGGTCAAGGGATAGGAAGTGCCCTAAAAGGCCCCTTGTTCACACTATGAACCAATTGTATCTTACCATGAATGGACACTATACATATGTGCCATGGGTGTGCTAGAAAAATAAGAACTTTAAGGTATTGTTATGCTGCAAGAATTCTTCTTGGAGAATCTTATTTTCTCTTGGAATCATTAAAGCACTATAAAAAGGTCCATTCCACTCACCTCTTTAGAGGATTAGCATTGTATTTCTTCACCATTGTCACTTTCCATTGCATGAAGATAATATCTCTCTCTTAGGGAACTCAAGATCCCTCCCAAGGATGAATAGGGGATTCATAAGTCCCTGCCTTTCTCTACGGTGTTAGCCTATCAATATATTGATACATTGGTAGCTATATGATGGTCATTTTTTTATTTTCATGGTTCTAGTTCTTGCAAGGTTCTCTAGCATTATTTATTTATTTATTTCCTTGTTTCGTGTGTATTTGGTTATCTAATCAACTCACAAACCTTTGTCTTGTTTAGATGACTTAACTAAGCAGGTAAGTGTTGTGTTTTTTCTCATCCATGTGACAAAACCAACACAACAGATTGGCGACCACACTAGGGATTGGTATCAAATTCCTCCCTATTTAAGTCTTGAGAGAATTTTTTTATAATTGTTTTGATATGCAGGTACCAAAACCGACCTAGTCCAGCCTTCCAAAGTCAAAATTCAGAGCCAGGGAAAGAGAATTTCACTTGGAAATTTATTTCCCAACACGTGATAGGAAGTGTGCGGCTTTCAAGTCACATAGACGCACACTCTACACATTGTTCATGTGAAACCCTTCATTACTCTATGGATTTTTCTCCCTCTACGCATCTGTCAGAACTACATCCCGCTCATAAGTCCATTTTTTTCAAATTGTAAGGGTTTTTATGAGTGGTTTGAGGGCCCCTAGCCTTTAGATTTTAATTTCTTGCACTTTGTAAAGCAACCACACTTCACTTAGAGTCCTTTCTCACAAGAAAGGCTAGCTAACATAATCACATAGGGGTAAAAATAATCACTATTCTTCTCTTTTCTTTGTTGCAACATGGATGGCTCATTTGGCATTTAAAATTTTGAGTTGAAGTTATTTCTTTTTCAAACACAATCAATTAATTTGGGACTAGAAATAAATTTTAACCCTCAAGTATTCTCTTCCCCTACACCCAAGAGTGAAATCGAGAATCAGAAAAGGTGGTTGAAAGGAAATTTCATCTCCCTTAAAAATCATTAGGAGAGGACGAAGCCCCCCTAGGGTACCTCTTAGTTTTGGAAATAATCTTAAATATTTGTAAGGTCCCATGAATGCTCACACGTTTGCAATCTTAGGATAGCTTCTAAAAGATTTCTTAGTTTAGACAACACTCAAGGAAAGTTTAAAAGATGAAGTAACGAGCCCATACATGCCCAAGTGTCTACAATTCTAGGATAGTTTCAAAAATATTTTTTAGTATAGACAACATTCTATTGAGTTTAAAGGATCAAGTAAGGACCCATATGTCCACATTGCTATTTATTTAGGGCTCTAAATATTTTGCAAGTTTGTACCAAAGAAACATAGTAAGCTAGGTAAGAAGATTTGTAAGGACCACGAGAAGTCCATATGATGCAATCTCACACTTAACTTATTAAAAATATTTTTCACACTTTTCACTTTATTGCAGACAAAGCCACTCATCACACACATAATTCCTATTAGAATAGTGGAGGTCAAAGTAAGCTTTCTTTTTAAGTACCCACAAAGTACTTCAAAGGAATTTCGAAAGATCTGACTACTTCTTTGGAAATTATCCACACCAATTTAATTCAAACGAGGTTGGTCCATGACCCCAATATCTCAGCCCACTCCATATAAACAGTTTCTAAGAATGCACTAAAGTTTCCTTCATAGGAGGTGCCAAAATAATTTTTTTAGTCTAGGTAGTATCTCGGGGGTAAGCATCCAAATAAACCACTGTTACCAGGTTCTCACATTTTGAAACAATAGAAGTTGAGAATAGGGATATTTCAAATCCTCCAAGTCAAGTGTTCGTATACCATAAGTGTAATATCCCCAAGGACGAGCCCTAGTTTTATTTATGAATTGTAAGCATGTTTTGTAGGCTGGTGAGCCGAGCAATTATAAGATGGTAATATTATGTGTTATTAGGCCGGAGAGCCTAGGTGTTAAAGGCCAGGAGTTTGTTTTTGTACATGTAGTTATTCATATCAGTAATATAAAAAAATTGTTGCATGTATACCGACCACGAAGAAAGAGTCATGGGGCACTAAGATTCCACTAGCCTGGGTAAGGAAGTGGGGGCTAAGAGGTTGGAAAGAGGGGCTAATATTAAGGGATTAAGTCCAAGAGAATAATAATTTATTATTATTCCAAAAACTGATTATAAGGATATATTTTTATCCTAATTTATTTTGGGGAGGATAGGTGAATTCCAAATGGAAAGGAACATGCTTCATGGGTGACATGTATCAGCTCAGGAACATGCAATTTAAGATGGAAAGTCAACTTGTAGGGGGGTTCACTTCCCATTCTTCGAGCCTCGCCTAACTCGTTTGAACTTCACTTCCCATTCTTCAAGCCTTGCCTAACTCGTTTGAACTTCGTCTTCAATCTCTGGATATTCTATCACCTTTGAAACCGCTAAATGGGGAATTCAACCTATGTTTTCATATGAATCCCAATATAATTGCACTTGTGAAAACTGAGTTGTACTCTGACTTACCGAATTTTTGGTTTTTGTCATTCCCTAAGCTATATTGAACCTTTGTTGTTGTCCTCACCTTGTTGGAAATGAGTTGAAGATTGGTTGAAGAGGCAGGTTGTTAGACCCGTGGCTGAAGAGGTAGGTTTTCAGGCCTATGAGAAGCTATCTCCAGGTGATAGAGTTTGCTGGGAAGTGATTTTCTCCTAGAGAGAGTCCAACACCAGCTACGAAGCTTTGAGAATTTCTGATCAGGCTTGTTTTCGAGATCCTGAAAGGTGAAGTGGAGCAGCTGATGGACTGTGGAATAATGAAGGTGCATATTCCTGGGGTGGAACAAGCATGTGGGGAATGAGAGTCCATGAGTAGTGGGAGTAAGAAGGATCATGGAGAGAATCCTTCCATTTGTACTGTGTAGTTTTCTGTAACCTTAGCCTAGTCTAGGATTTCCTTGACCTGGGTGGAGCTTAGTCCCAGCTCGGGGGTGACCCACTTGTGAGCGTAATGAGTAGTGTGGTCTAAGGATGGGAGGTTCATGGAAGGTCTGCACACAGTTGTTTGTACTACAGTTAAAAGATATGTATCATTTATGCGCTTAATTATGTATGTTATGCATGTCTATGATTCTTGAAATGTTATCATGTGTTTTGTTCCATGTAGGAATTTCTATCAATTCCATTTGAGTCTGTATGGTAGTAGTAACTCTTTGTTATTTTTTTTGAATTCATTAGAAATGCATGTGATATATATATGCTCCTCAGTGGCATTTCCCTACCTATTGGTGGTTGGGGACATTACAAATTGGTATCAGAGATGGTTGGTAGAAGACAAGGTATTCCGCAGTAGCATTGCCCGACGAGTGTTGATGGTCGAGGATGTTACAAGATGGTATTAGAGCCATGCTTTCAACACTGTGCCTGGATGGGCCATGTTAGTGGTTAACGAGACCAATATTTAAAAGTGAATTATTGTCAAAAGGGACAAAATTTGAAGTTCAGAGCATCCATGAGTGCTAGAAGGGTGATGAAAGAACACTTGGACTTTGTTCAGAACACAGGAGGTGTAATAAGTTTAAGAAATGGACACAAATAAATAAATAACAACATTCATGGTGTTGGGTCCATAGGATCTATTTGGGAGAAGGAGAATCCTTCACAACCGTCATATCTAGAGAAAGTGCAGGAGGGTTAACCTGGAAGTCTTTTGGACTTCGCGACTTCGGTGAAGTTAGGTGAAAAAATAAGAGAAGGGACAAAGCTCGAATATCTGAAGTTCCCAAAGTGTATCTACATCGTAGATCTGGGAGAAGAGCTCAATTTTTGGATCAATCCAAGGGTGGAATTTATGGTGTGGTATGAAGGAAATAGAACTCTCGAAGCCCCAAAGTCCGGAGTAATCCAGACCATCCGTCAAAAGGGACCCGTGTTAGTAGATTTGCTTGTTTGGGATTTCAGTGTTTAGAAGAATTAATGTGTGCTCAAGCAAGAACTCCCAAATCCTGAAGCTCTAAAGCCCCGAAGAGTTGAAGTAGTGAGTCATGATGACATCACCTAGAGGTGATGTGGACCTCCCCTCTACCTGCCACATGCCCCCACCTACAATGTTGTCAATTGTACTATGTGGGCCCTGAGGTAACATAAAATAGTTAAAGGTTGGTGGACCCACACTGGCGTTAATCATGATACATCAAGATCGACGACCAGGAGGCATTGCAGGGACCCAAGTTGCACGGGATTTAATTCCCCAAGGAGGTCCCGCAATCGAAACCACGGTTTTACCAGGGGGTTATGAGTTAACATCAAAGGAATTGCGGGATGAAAGGCAGGTTACTCCAAACCACCATTGCATGCCCCCACAATTTGAAAGGCGTTAAGTGAGGTGACTATTCAGTATCTTAGTTCAAGTACGGGAACTGTGGGCCCCAGTGGACGCACGACACCAATTGTGAAGTCCGAAGACTTGACACTCTGGAAGAATGTTTCATAAAGGAAAGAAAGGAAGAAATTTCAAAAGTTTCTTAACTTCGAGGTGACGATACTTAATGACATCACCAAATTTGACATGGAAGTGTTCGGAGATGAACGGTTCAGGAGAAGTGAGGTGTGATGATGCGCAAACTTATGAAGCTCGATGTTACAAATATCTGAAGCTCTAAATCCCTGAAGCTCAGATGACTGAATTCCTATAGTGGGTGTCATCCGTTAGATGTTGGGTAGTCATGGATTTTCGATCCCCCCTACTGCGCGAGTTCATCAATCCAGAACTCCGAGATTTTTTTTTTATGTTCTTTGAAAACTTTTGGGGCCGAAGGCCCAAAGTCCCGAGTAAGTGCCTATCGATCTAGTGCTGGGCCATAGCCGTGGTCGCATGGGTTGGGGGCTAAGAGAAAGGGACTAGTTCCCAAAAATTGTTGTAGAATAGAGAAAATATCATAAATAAAATATTTGTGGGGATTTTTTATTTCTCAAGAACCGCAGAATGAAATCTGAATGTTTTCTTGAATCAGATTGGTTTACGAATACTATGGAAATTGTTAAGGATTGTTGGCCTGACAAAATTCAGTTGACTGCACATTATGTTTGCAGAGTTAACGATTTTCAGAATTGAACCGAATTGTCGCTTAGTGCAAAGGAATGGAAGAGGCATATAATGCTTCCAGTTCTGAGAATGAAGCTAAAGGAATGGATGTCCATTTGGGAGTTGAAGGATCGAACTCCAATTGGCATGGAGAAGAGATAGATAAGGAGGGAAAAATCATAAAAATCATTGAAAGATTGCAAAAGTATGTCCAAACTCATCGAGTAGATAACAGAAAGCTCATGAAATCTAGGGAAAAATAGGGATAATTCAACATAAAGTTGATACAAATAATGGAAAGGATAGAAAAGAAATTGGATAAGGAGAGTGAATCCAGTAAATCAGGAAGTCACGAGTCTCCTAATTAAAATAGGAAACCAAGGAGTGTTGGCAGACATCATCATCAATCCCAAGAGCAATCCAAGAGGAGGGCACACAGTAGTTCAATCCCATCTCATATCAGAAAGAATAGGAAATATGGAGTGGATGAATTGAAGGGTGAAATGAACAAGATTAAATCTCCTACGTTTGATGGAGAGAACAAGAAGGAGGAAGATGTCGAGACATGGCTTCTTGGCATGAGGAAATATTTCCAACTGCAGAATTATTCATCTCATGTAGAAGGAAGAATTACAATGTATCAACTGAAAGGAAAGGAATCCATGTGGTGGGATCAACTTGTGCAGGTGCGGCACATTAAAGTGAAAATTTTTACTAGGAAGGAATTCAAGAAGTATTTCAAAAAGAAATACTTGAGTAAGAAGTATTATGATAGAAAGATGAAAGAGTTCTTTGAACTCAAGCTAGGTAGTATGTCCATTGATGAATATGAACAAAGGTTTTTGGAATTGCTGAAGTATGTCCCTTTCATCAAAGATGAGACTGTCAACATTCAAAGGTATCTGAGTTTACTGCCCCCTTCCATCGGTGAGAAGATCCAGTATGGTGATCCTAAAACTATGGAAGAAACTATAAGGAGAGAAAATGCTTATATGAACAACAAAGAGAAAAGCCCACTTTCCGGAAAGATTGTGATGACAAGAAGAAGTTCAATAAAGAGTAGAGGCATAAGGGAAAAAAACCTCCCTTTTTCAAAAACAATGCTCAAGGAAAACCATATTTTAGAGAGAAGAGAATGGATGAAGTAGGGGGACAAATGCCAAGGCATATGCCCATTAAATATTGGGGCTATCAGGGAAACCACAAGTACATAGATTTTCCCCACAAAAATGGCAAAATGAGAGTTGTCCACAATGTTCAGCAAGCAGAAACAGTGGAGAACATGGGAAGTAGAATACCAAGGATCTATGAAGCCCTAGACAACAAGCAAGCTGAATTTCAATCACAAGTGATTGAAGTTGAATATATGATCAATAACCATACCTTTATTATTTTAATTGATTCAAGGGTTAGTCACAGTTATATAGATCCCAAGATGGTGGAAAGTTTGCATTTTCCAAGAGGAAAGGATGGGAAATATTGGTTAGTGCAGTTAGCTACATGATCCAAGAGAAAGGTTGTTGAGTTGGTTAAGTCATGTCTAGTGGACATGAATGGATTGAGCACAAGGGTTGAATTGAACATATTACCTTTAGGTTCCTATGACTATCTAATTGGTATGGATTGGTTGGACCAGCACCATGCCATGTTAGACTGTTGTAACAAGGCATTCACTTTTCTGGATGAGGAATGAAACCCAAGGAAAGTGTAAGGAATTCCAAGCGTAGTTTCGGTCAGAGAAATATAAGTAATGCAGCTGAAGAAGTGTTACAGGAAGGGCTGCCAAATTTTTGCAGCTCATATGGAAGAAGAACCTAAGGATAAGGTGTCAAATATTGAATACCATGTAGTATTAAAAGAGTTTGAATATGTATTCCAGGAGGTACCTAGACTACCCCCGAAGAGAGATATTGATTTCTCTATAAACCTGATGCCTGGAGCAGCTCCAGTGTCAAAAACTCCTTACAGAATGAGTACACCAAAGATGAAAGAATTGCAATTGCATCTTGAAGAACTTTTGAAGAAGGGGTATATACTCCCAAGTGTGTCACCTTGGGGTGCCCCTGTCTTGTTCATGAAAAATAAAGATGGGACATTGAGATTGTGCATCGATTTTAGGCAATTGAAAAAATTTACTATTAAGAACAAGTATCCTTTGCCAAGGATCGATGATCTCTTTGATCAGTTGAAGGATGCCAAGATATTTTCAAAAATATTTCTTAGGTCAGGGTACCACCAGGTAAGGATAAAGGATGAAGACATAAACAAGACCGCCTTCAGAACAAGGTATGGTCATTATGAATTCATAGTGGTACCATTTGGATTATCAAATGAACCTGTTGTTTTCATGTGCCTAATGAATGGTGTATTCAGGGAATATCTAGACAGGCTTTTCATAGTGTTTTTGGATGACATCCTAGTGTAATCCAAGTCAGAGGAAGAACATGAACATCACATGAGGATGGTGTTGAAAGTATTAAGAGAGAACCAACTGTATTCAAAATTGATCAAGTGCTCATTATATCAAAAGGAGATCCATTATTTGGGACATTTCATTTCAAAATATAGAATAGTTGTGGATCCTAAGAAGATAGAAGCCATTAGAGAATGGTCGACGCTGAAGAATGTGACAGAATTCAGATCCTTTATGGGTCTAGTTGGTTATTACAAAAGTTTCATTGGAGGGTTCTCAAGGATAGCTCACCCCATAACTTCCTTGCAAAGGAAGGAGAATAAATTTCAATGGACAAAAGAATGTGAGAGAAGATTCCAACAATAGAAGAAGTTGTTAACTAGTGCTTCAATCCTGAGGATTGCAGATCCAAACAAAGATTTTGTAGTGTGTACAGATGCATGCAAAGAAGGATTGGGGGGAGTCCTAAGCCATAATAGGTTTGTAATATGTTATGATTCTAGAAAATTGAAAGAGCATGAAAGGCTCTATGCAACTCACGATTTGGAGTTGGCAGCCATAGTGCACGCCCTAAGGAAATTACATTACCTCATGGGAAAGAGGTTTGAACTGAGGATAGACCATAATGGTATGAACTATTTGTTTGATCAACCAACCTTGAATTCTAGGTAGAGTAGATGGTTGGAATTCCTTTGTGAGTACGACTTTGATATCAAACATATCAAAGGAAAGGAGAACAAAGTGGTTGTTGCACTCAACAGAAGAGTGCATGAACTACATGCTACGACCATTAGCATGTATCAAACTGATATTAAAGGAAGAATTTCGGAAGATGAAAATGTAGATTTGTAGTACATGGAATTGGTGGAAAAACTACAACAAGGTAAGATGCTACAGAAAGTGGAAGCTTATAAATTGGAGCTTGAAGGAACACTCCTATACAAAAATAGAATCTATGTACCTAATTCCCAGGAATTGATAATTATAATATTGAAATAAATGCATAATGTTCCTTACGCTGGGAACCCTAGATATCAGAAAAAAGTGGCAGCAGTCAAGAGCCATTAATTTTGGCTAGGTGTGAAGAAGGAAATTGCATAATACATCGCCAGATGTATGGAGTGCCAGAAGGTCAAAGTTGAACATAGGAACCCAGTAGGGTTGCTACAACCTTTACCCATTCTTGAGTGGAAGTGGGATGTGGTGACAATGGATTTCATCACAGGATTACCTAGAACAAATAAGCAACATGATTCCATCATGGTGGTCGTGGATAATCTCAAAACATCTGCCCATTTTATTCCCTTGAAAATTACAAACAAGGTAGCTAATGTTGTTGATATCTATATGAAGTAAGTAGCATGATTACACGATATTCCCAAAACAATTGTGTCTGACAGAGACCCAAAATTTACCTCAAAGTTATGGAAGAGGTTATTCAAAGGTTTTGGAACAAATATGAACTTCAACATTGCTTATCATCTTGAGTCTAATGGGTAGACAGAGAGGGTGAACCAAGCGATAGAAGACATGCTAAGGGCGTATGTGATGGACAAACCATCTAAATGGGAAGACTACCTACACTTGGTAGAATTTGACTACAACAATGGGTATCAAGAATCATTGAAGATGAGCCCGTTTGAATAACTTTATGGAAGAAAGTGCAACACACCAGCAAGTTGTTATCACCCAGTTGATAGGGTAGTTGTTGGGCTAGAGTTGCTCAAGGAAATGGAAGAAAAAATGTTGAAGATTAAGAAGAATTTGAAGGTTTCCTAAGAAAAGAAGAAAATTTACGTTGATAATAACAGAACCCATGGGGAGTTTAAAGTGGGTGATCATATTTTCTTGAAAGTGAAAGACAACAGAGGTTCCCTGAAGCTGGGAAACTGTTCCAAGTTGGTAGTGAGATATTGTGGGCCATTTGAAATCCTAGAAAGGATTGGACCAATTGCATATATGATAGCATTTCCTGCATCCATGACTGTACATAATGTTTTTCATATTTCATTACTTAAGAAATATATACATGATGCTAATCATGTAATTGATTAGAATGTGATTCAAGTGGAGAAAGAAGGCATCTTGCAGGTGCATCTAGTGCGCATATTGGACCAGAAGAGAAAATAGCTATGGAATCGAGCCATAGGGCTTGTAAAGGTCTAGTGGACCTGGTATGGTCCTGAGGATGTGACATGGGAGCATGAGGATGCTATGCAACAAGAATAACCACATCTTTTTGAAGATTTTGAAAATATGGTTGATGTTGTGTAAATAAGTTTCACTAAGAAAAGTGAAAAGATAAGGGGAGGGGATTGTAATATCCCCAAGGATGAGCCCTAGTTGTATTTATGAATTGTAAACATGTTTTTTCAGCTGGTGAGACGAGAAATTATAAGATGGTAAGATTATGTGTTATTGGGCCAGAGAGCATAGGTGTTAAAGGCCAGGAGCTTGTTTTTGTATATGTAATTATTCATATCAGTAATATAAAAACATCGTTGCATGTAGAATGACCACAAAGAAAGAGTGATGGGGTACTAAGCTTCCACTAGGCTGGGTAAGGGAGAGGGGGCTGAGAGGTTGGAAAGAGGGGCTAAACTTAAGGGATTAAGTGCAAGAGAATAATAATTTATTATTATTCCAAAAAATGATTAGAAGTAGATGTTTTTATCCTAAGTTCTTTTGGGGAGGACGGTTGACTTCTAAATGGAAAGGAATGTGCTTCATGGGAGACATGTGTCGGCTCAGGCACATGCAATTTAAGATGGAAAGTTAGCTTGTTGGAGGGTTTTCTTCCCATTCTTCGAGCCTCACCTAACTTGTTTGGCCTATGTCGTCAACCTCTGCATATTCTCGCACCTCTAAAACCTCTAACTGGGGAAGCCGACCTGTGTTTTTCTATGAAGCCTAGCATAACTACACTTTCCAAAACTGAGTCGTACTTTGCCTTACCAAATTTTTGGTTGTTGCCATTCCCTGAGCTATATTGAACCTTTGTTGTTGTCCTGACCTTGCTGGAACGTAGTTGAAGATTGGTTGAAGAGGTAGGTTTTCAGACCTGTGGTTGAAGAGGCAGGTTGTCAGGCCTGTGAGAAACTCCCTCCAGGTAAGAGAGTTTGTTGGGAAGTGATTTTCTCCTAGAGAGAGTCCAACACCAACTACAAAACTCTGAGAATTCCCGATCCGGCTTGTTGTCGAGACCCTGAAAGGGGAAGTGGAGTAACTTATGGAATGTGGAATATTGAAGGTGCATATTCTTGAGGTGTAACAGGAATGTGGGGAATGAGAGTCTATGAGTAGTGGGAATAATAAGGCTCTTGGAGAGAATACTTCCAATTTCACTGTGCAGTTTCCTGTAACTTCAGCCTAGTCTAGGATTCCCTTTCCCTCGGTGGAGCTTAGTCCTAGCTCTGGGGCGACCCACTGCTGAGCATAATGAGTAGTGTGGTCTAAGGCTGGGAGGTTCGTGGAAGGTCTCCACATATTTGGTGGTTTTACTCTAGTTAAAAGATAAGTATCATTTCCATGTTTAATTATGTATGTTATGCATGTCTATGATTCTTGAAATGTTATCATGTGTTCTGTTGCATGTAGGAGTTACTGTCAATTCCATTTGAGTCTATATGGTAGCAGTAACTCTGTGTTATTTTTTTTGAATTCATTAGAAAAGCATGTTATATATATATATATATATATATATATATATATATATATATATGTTTCTCAGTGGCGTTATTTGGCCTATTGGTGGTTGGGGACGTTACTAATTGGTATCAGAGCTGGTTGGTAGAAGATAAGGTATTTCGCAGTAGCGTTGCCCAACGGGTGTTGATGGTCGGGGATGTTACAATAAGGAAGGGAGATACCCATGAAGGGTTGAAGGCGGAGGTCCAGTTGTTATTCACATCCCTCCGTGATTCACCCAACTCTTCTGAGGGTATCAATCCTGTGACCCATTTATTTGGTAGAAAATCTAAATGCTACACTTTAATCAATGTACTTAGTGGCCAAACATAGGATATCTACCTGGGTTGTGGTTGTGAGTTGCAATCGCACCTTGATCAGATTTTGTGTGGCTATTGGAAAATATTTCTAGCTCTTTTAGGATATGCATCATCTACCCCTCATTATAATCGATTACTTCCACCTTCACTAGTTCCTGTTCTAATGGCTTCAAACCCCACTATCGAGTGTTATTGGAAGGTACAATGATAAATTGAGAAGAAGGATGATAGGTCTTTTAGGAAACGAGCATTTATTTTATTTTTTTCCCCACGTGGAAAAAATCCACATATCCACATGCTTGTTTATTTTAAAGTTGATTTATGTATGATGTTCATTTGATTACATGCAATTGTGATTTATACTATCTTGTGAAGGTTAAAAATATAAAAATATTTTGTTCATTTATTTCTCTCTTGTCACCATTTTCACATATTCACTTTTCTATTCAGAACCATAGGGGAACCATAGAATCCTCATCGTTCTAGACGCTTGCATAATCTCCCTCCTATTCTAGGAGGAGTCCCTAGTATTTCCAACTCATCGACTCAAAAATATCACACCCTAGTGAGTGCTACTATTTTGGGATTAGCTTTACTTGGTTCCACTTTACTTGGGTCAAATACCCAAGGCCATACATCTATTGGATCTCCCTCATAAGGAGGCAGGGGTCAAACTTCTTCTCAAGGAAGAAGAGAAAACCCACCAAATCCCTCTCTAGGGACATGTCCACTACCTACACACACAATGGATGGAACTAATCCTCTATCAAATCCCCCTATGCCATACTTGGCATCCCTTAACATTCCTAATTTAACCAAACTCACGAATGATACTATTTTTCATGACGCCACTTGGCTCAATATTCCTACCAAATTTCCTTCAAATATTCTGAAGTTTGAAGGAAAACCAGGGGAAGATCCCACCAACCATGTTATGACCTTCCACTTATGGTGCTCTTCAAACAAAATCATGGATGATTCCATCTGCTTGAGGTTATTTCAAAGAAATCTCACTATTTCATCAACCAAATGGTATGTGGACGAAAAATCAAGGTACCACGTGACCTTCAAATCATTGGCCAGGGAATTTTTGTCCTTTTTTCAATTACCAGTTCATCATGACACTGGTTTAGAAATTCTCTCCAAGTTCAAGAAAACCACTGATATCCATATTGCCGACCACATCCATGAATGGTGGCAGCAACGTAGTTTGTGTAAAGTAGAAACCACCAAAGAGAAATGTCTTGATTAGTTTTTTAAATCGCTCATCCTTGTGATTGCAAAGGATGTAGCATCCACTTTTCCTCAATCAAAAGAGGTGGCCATCAACAAGGCCCAACAATTTGATCTCATATATGATAAATTTGGTTCCTTGTACATAGTATTTCTTGATGCACCTAGAACCATACCATTTGGCCAAGACAAACCTGGGATGTCCCATGCAACGGATGGGTTGATTGGTTCTCTGACACAACTCAACCCTTACGGCCACCCATCACCCACTTATGGCGAAAATAAATATCCACAACCATATGGAGGGACATCTTGTTTCCCTCCTCCCACTCACCAATAGTCATATCTTGTTTCTCCCTCTCAGCCATTGGGGGGACACCCACCGGTACCCCAGATGCATATGGTCTCTCAATCTAGTATGGGTCCACCCTCAACCCCCATCTACAACCCCAACAATAGTGGAAGTACTTCAACTTCCTATATGCCATACGGATCGTCTCCAAAAAAAAATCCATACTTTCCTTTTCTCGGTCCTCCCCAACTGGTTACTCCCCCACCATGACAACCACATGGCGACGTTAACTTTGTTCAACCCTCTCCCATTCAACAGGTTCATGATTTTGAACAATTGAATCTAGAAAATCTAGCCAATCAACCGAATAATGACAAGAAAGGAACAAATTGAAACAATAAAAACCCATGACCAAGAGGAAATAACCCCCAACAAAACCGTCTCGCCGGGAGCAACCAAAATAAAGGGAACCAAAACCCCCAAGGGGGAAACAATAAAAATAAAACATGACAAGGGAAGAGCAATAACCTCAAAACTAACTTCCCTTGATCTCTATGTGGTGAGTATGGACATTACACTCACCACTTCCCCCAAATTTCTTATTACAAATGGATGAAAGAATCCATGAACATGTGATTCCCTCCGGCATTGCCTATCCCTAAGAAGGCCCCGCAACATTATTTGCAGCCACCACCTCTCGTTGTTTTGAAAAATCCTATTCCACACCAAGGTGTGATGAATACCCAAATAGATATAAACTCAGCCCCACCACAAATGGGGCAATATCAAAACCTAGGTCCCAATCAAATAGGAAATCCGATCGATCGCAATATCATCCATACCAATGAGGAAGAGATTCTTCTACAAGCACACACTTGTTCATACGTCCTACCTCCTGAATCTACCCAAACCACCTTAGAAGCAGATCCTACCACAAATGGGAAACCTCTGATGATTCCCCTCCCTACCACTGAACCAAACCATCGTATACCTCGCATGGATTTACGACGGAATGTACATAACCCTCATGCTAGGGCAGCCCATAACTATAGTATGGTCGATGACTTAGCATAGTCTCTTGTATCCATGTCTATGTTGTAGGTCCTCCAAACCTATCCATCACAGCACAAACCCTTTATTTCCTCCTTGGGGGCAGTCGACCCAACTGATACTTGAATCATCACCTTTGATCTAGATAGCAAAGAACCATGCCTCCTCGCCCTGGTAGTTTTTCAGATACCAATTAAGATCCATAACATCATAGTTCATCGATGCATCATCGATGGAGGTGCATCCACATGCATCATGTCCAAATTAGTATTAAAAAATTGACTCAACTGAGCTAGTACCATCTTCCATCACCCTGAGAGCTTATGATGGTTGACCATCATTCCCTAAAGGGATATTACAAAATTTTCCTGTAGAACATCGGGGAAAAACCATCCTCATTGACATTGAAGTTATCGATGCCCCACTTGATTACAATATCTTGTTCGGACATAGATACATGTATGATATGAAGGAAATATCCTCTTTTGTGTTTCATACGATGATGTTCCCCCCACAACGGGAAAATAGTCACCATTGAATAGCTTACACATTACGAGCCCAATCATTTCGCCAACATTGATAACATCCTCCCTCTTGTCCAGGGTAGCTCAGATGCTTTTTCGGTCATCAACAGTGGTCTTGGAATATTCAAGGACCCATTATTTTTAGGAACTTATCATGGAACACCACCTCTCCTCGACCCTTCTATTTCAACTAAAGTGTGTGTGGTGTCTTCTAACGAAATAGATATCGGAGAAAATACTCCTCTCATTGATTCCCCTCCCCACATAGAAGTTCCACCAGTTGGATAACCACTACCTCAGGAATTCCCTGAAATCATCACTGCACCACTTATCTTGAATTCACCCCCCCTGCAAGGGAAAATCCCAGTTTGGGAAATAATCCCCCAGGCCATTACCCAAATCCCCTTTTTCTACCCCCCACCTGGAGTCCAATCATTCTAGGCAGTTGCTACTCTGACCCTTCCCAACATGTTTCTTTCCATCCCTGTATGATATCTTCATCCACCCGTTATGGTTCCTTCACCATATCTCCCTCCCCCAAAATAGGGATTACCGATGCAAATCCCAGTACATGCTCTTGCCACACCACCCTCACCCCCAACTATAGGAAACAACACCACCACTCGAGGCAGACGAAGGAATAATGATCCCATATCTTCACTCCCTCCCTGAGCTCAACCTCCTCACGCACCATGTGAAAGAGAAGGACACCCCACTAAAAAATGTCCTACTCTTCATGAGTTACGCAATGTTATCTAGCTCCCTAGAGAAACCCCTTTTCTTTCCACTCCACCAAGTACATCCACCACTACTATGGAGTCCTCAACCACATGCAAGAAAGGGTTATGAACCAATTTCTCTTGTGCCATATGCTCAAAATATGTCCATTACACTCATCATTTCCCATCTCTACCTCAATTCCGCCAAACATTAGCCGCAATACGCCACACATATGGACCTGAGCCCTCTCCAGAACTCCCTACTGAGTCTCACATTAATGACATTCATTATATTTCATCGTCATTCCATGAGAAAAAGAGGTACCATCCACAATATCATGATATTTTGTTTATGTCAAGCGAGCCATCACACTCCGTACATTATATCCTTTGTACGTCCTCACCCCTTGAGGACAATAAAACATACACATTGATAGATTCTCTTGCCACCTCCCAGGATACCCTAGATCCTCTCATTTTCCACTATGAAGAATATATCCTGGAGGCACTCACTACCCTTGATTTTCCATGGAATGTGCTCCATCATCGATCACTTTTCCTCTCACATGAGGCCTTTCACCCTCCTACCCAAGCCTCCCTTTGTGAAAACGAAACCAAGGATTTTATTCCGTCGGGGCATATTTACTAGTTCAAAAACCTTGTTCCTGCCCCTTATGCTTTTGAATAAGGAAACATGGTCAACATCCCCCCCACAGTCAAAATTGACATTTCCATTAAACCAGACATCATAGAAGAGATCACCATTGGCGTTTCATGCTCCGCTAAAGAAGTTATTGCTTACAAATCTCTCTTTCAAGAATATTGGAATATTTTTTCCTGGTCATATACAGAGATGCCTGACCTCGATCCTTCTATAGTTGAACATTGAATCGACACATGGTAGGATATTTCCCATATTATTCAAAAGAAATGCCTCCTTTACCCATCCAAATTTGTGGTTATCAAAGACGAAATTGACAAGTTACATGCGACTGGGTTCATTTACCCCATTGCATACACTTCTTGGGTCTCCAACCCCATACCCATTAACAAAAAACAGGGAATTATTCGCGTCTGCACCGACTTTCGCAACCTCAACCATGCTTGTCCCAAAGAAAACTTCCCAACCCCTTTCATCGACTAAATAATCAATGATTGTTCCAGCCACAAGGCACTATCCTTTATGGATGGGTTCTCCGGATACAATCAAATTTAGATCCACCCAACATATCAGTACAAAACCCCTTTTACAACACCTTGGGGTACCTTTTCTTATCGCGTCATGCAATTTATACCCAAAAATACTGGTGCTACTTCCTAATGGGCCATGACCTATGTTTTTTCATGATATTTCTCACATCTTGCTTGTTTGGACAACCTCACTGCTTGATCCAAAAAGAGAACCCAACATTTAGACGACTTACGCATCATTTTCCAACAATGTCGCCAATATAATATCAACTTGAACCCCCTCAAGTGTGTATTTTTCATCACTGTCAGGCACCTCCTTGGGTTCATTGTCTCGCAACTCGGCATCATTGTGGATCCACTAAATTTCCAAGCTATCACAAACATTCCACCACCTAGGAATCTAGGCCAACTGCAGAGCTTGCAAGGCAAATCCAACTTTTTATGTTGCTTTGACCAAGCTTACGCCACTCTCTCACATGGTTTTCTCCGCTTACTATGTCATGATATCCCATTTTGATGGGACTAACATGCTCAAATAGATTTTTATGATTTAAAATATGCCCTATCCAATGCCCCTTTGATTAGTCCCCCAGATTATAATCATGATTACATCCTCTACTTGTCGGCCTTTGTTGCTTCAGTCGCAGTATTCCCTGTCCAACTAGGGGATGATGGGAGTGAATATGTGATTTACTACATTTGTAAAAATATTTCAGGACCACCCCTGAAGTATAATCATGATGAGAAACTCGTGTTAGCAATTCTCCTCGCAGTCCAAAAACTATAGCATTACATCCTTCTTCGAAAGACCAAGGTCATAGCAGATTCCACATTAGCGGGTATTCCTCTTTTTCGTGTGCACTTGTGGGCCCCTACCCTTAAAAACCCATGTACGACCCTTCATACAACCCCTGCCTACAATCTATCAACTTCACAAAATGCAGGACGATAGGGCCACTAACTCATCTCTCGTTGCTCCCGGATGGGTAGCCTCATGCTCTTGTAATTTTGAAATCTCCTCACATCTCTCTCATCAAATAAACAATAGTGTCAGGTAGAAATCAGATGGCATTGTGGGCCCACCATCCATATATTTACCCTTTTTCCCAACTTCCACCTTCTATTACAGGAGCCCAAAACCTCTGTTTTATGATCCGTTCTTAGCCACGAGATCATGATCCAACCACCTACACATTAACATTTCATGGGTTATCATATAGACTTTTCCCCGAAGGAGCATTTTTCTCACGCCACGTTCAGGTACGCATGCTCACTTTTAGTTTTATGAAATAGATGTTATATGTTCTTTATTATCAGATATTTTTCACATCGGGTATTTGGGTTTTATGTGTGCAGGTACTTGTTCAGCAAGATTACATCCCCTTTAGGTATATGTATGACATTGGCATGTAGTTACTCCCTCTATTAATAATTTCATATCACAATCACATCCACGAGCACCCGTTAAGCCACGGTTCCGGGGAATCTTCCACGAGACCGAGATCTTCCACTTGAAAGGTGCGCAGGGGATTTTTCCTATTTTAGGTCGAGGTCACCTCATAATGCGCCATATAACTAGGGCTAGCGTGATTTAAGGGGCCAACGCTTAGCCCTTTGGGCTAGCACTTGGCCATTTATAGTGAATGTGACCAAGTTTTGAGGAGCACGCACCATTTTGTTTGGGGCTTAACCATATATTATGGTTTACAAGTGGGTTTTTATCGTGTTAATGTAATTTTAAATGATTTTGCCTGATATTATGACCAGAATTGTTTTTTTTAAGGATATATTGGCCATTTGGAGGGGGATTTGATCCCATAAAGAGGCCAGATCTTCAGGGGAAGTTGGGCTTCCTCATATGATCTTGAAAACTATATAAACCATGTTTTTTTAATCTTGTAGGACAACCTTTTGATGCAAGGAATTTGAGGAGTAGCTTGTGTATTTTGTCCATTTCTCATGTTTTGAGAGGCATTATGCCATGTTTTTGAGAGGTGATTGATGAGGCTTGTATGCATATGAGCAAGGAGGTCTTCCACAGTAGATCATAAGTCTCTTGTAACAACAAAGAGCCAACTGTAAAGATAAATTGAGCATAGGAAGATCAATAAAGAGGTCCTCCACTTGGAAGTGGGCCCAAAGACGTAGCCACTCATTGGTGAACTCTACTATCAAGTTTTTGTTGTCTTTGTTTCATTTTTTTGTTGTTCATATATCTATGTTTACAACATGGTTAATTAATAACTGGACTCTTTAAACAAATTTAAGAATCTAAATAAGACAATTGTTTATTATTCCTTCCATTTTTGGATCAAACCTGTGGCCATAAAATTGGCTAAGTGTGGAAACCAATTGGGAAAAATATCAACTATGGGAAAAATGTTTTCATCCATGGAATATAGATGGAGCTCAACAGATCCTGGTTCAAGATAAAATAAATGTTGTTTATATCTATCTCAATAAGCAATAGAAAAAATATATGACTTGGCACATTTATATGCAAGCATTCAGACGAAGTCATCGTAGGTAGACTGAGGCCTAGGGGTTCGATTTCAGGGTCTAATTGTAGATCACCAAATTTTTGGGTGCAAGATGTATGCCATGAACACGGGGCATGAGATTTCGATGGTGCCTATGTAGGAACCCGTGGCCATAAAATTCACCAACTATGAAAATGAACAACAGTCGATCATACTCGTGATTTAAAGATATTGATGGACATGGAATCTGCCACTCTTCCATCCTGGGAAACTGCAAGCATAGACATGGGACTAAGTATAGAATCAGAAACGAATAATAAAGGGGAAGAAGAAAATAGAGAACGGATAAGTATAGAAGAGGAAAAATAAAGGGAGCAAAGAGCTGTATGCCTCACACAACAATACTTAGTGTGATAATTATCAAGCGATAGAAACACATCAACTATGGGAAAAAAATATAGCTGGACAAATTGGACAATGTATGCAGATCAAAGTTTTTTGTAACCATACCTCTTAGTCTCAGGCATACTCATTGTATTTATTGCAACACATTTCCCTCCAGTTTTTTCAGATGTGGCACATAAGGTTGCATCCTTGTGCCCAATTAATGTGTTCTTGTTTCAATGTAGTAATATAGAGAATACAATGGACATGAAATCAAGTTTCTATGCAGGAACATGTGAAAAAAAAGATGGAGTACAAATTTATTTATTTCAAGATAGCAGCACAGAAAATAGAATTGACATGAACACAAGTCAGTGTACAGGAAGATATGGAGTATCCAAGGACAAACAAAACAGAGTTGCAAACCAGTGCAACAAATACATATAGAGTAAACTAAAAAATATTGGATATAGAACACGGGTAGAAATATGCGCCTTTGCATGGATTATTCTACATTTATGGTTGAGATTTCTTTGTCATGTCCAGTTTTCATGTTTGTTTCTACGAAAAAAAAGTATAAAACCAAATGGACATGAACATAAGTTGACATGTAATGAAAAAAGAAAGGAATATGTATATAGAGTGAATACAATAGAAATATAGTATAAAATATATGTGACATAGTGCACGGGTTGGCAAACTCGCAGGTTGGCAGAATCACGGGTTCACATTTATAGTCATGCTTAAGTATCACAAGTCTGACCAACCACAACATGAGATTTAGTAATTTATAGAATATTATAAAATTTTAACAAGATTTATAGTAATTTATATAATGTTATAATTTACCACGAGTCTGACTGACTGCTTCCTCATTCCATGCTTGTGTATAAATAGAATAAATTACATTAGTGAATAATTTTTGAAATTAAATTTTTGTCTCCACTTGTCAAACAAATGAAATAGATAATTTTTTAGAACTAAATTGGACAACTTGGACCACGTATGCAGATCAAAGTTTTTTGTAACCATACCTCTTAGTCTCAGGAATACAGATTGTATTTGCTACGACACATTGCACTTCATCTTTCCTAGATCGGGCACATAAGGCTCCATCCTTGTGCCCAATTAATGTGTTCTTTTTTCAATGTAGAAATACAAAGAATACAATGGATATGAAAGAAAGCTGCTACGTAGGAACACATGAAAAAAAAGATTGAGTACAAATTTATTTATTTCAAGATAGTCGAACAAAAAATAGAATTGACATGAAGACAAGTTAATGTACAGGAAGATATGGAGTATCCAAGGAGAAAAAAAACAGAGCTACAAACCAGTGCAACAAATATAGACAGAGTAAATGAAAAACTATTGGATTTGGAACACGGGTAGAGATATACACCTTTTCATGGATTCTTCTACATTTCTAGTTAAGAGTTCATTGCCATGTCTAGTTCTCTTGTTTGTTTCTATGAAAAAAAGTACAAAACAAAATGGACATGAACATAAGATGACATGTAAATAAAAAATAAAGTAATATGTACATATACTAAATAAAATAGAATAAAAGGAATAGAGTAATAGATAGTGTTAGAAGAATGGAAGAATGTACTGGTTTTTTTTTTAATCCATGTTCATGTGTATATAATTTTTTTTTTTTGTAAAAAAAAATTGTGCCCAAAATCAATTACAAAGCAAGGAAAACTAAGAAGTTGGATATCTTGATTTTTAAAAAACAAGATAGACAGATTCTTTGAAGAATAGAAATATAATTTTTCAATATGTTTGATGTACATTTCATAATTCAAGTGCAATACCAATTGTATGGTGACCAGACTAGTATGTGTAAAAACCAGGGAAAACTAAGAAGTCGGATAATTTGGTTTTCCGCAATAAGATAGACATCATAATTCAAGTGCAATACCAATTGTATCGTGATCAGACCAGTATGTTTCTAAGATAAAGATGATGTATTGATAAATGGGCACATTCGACCATACATGGTCAATAAGTGTGTTTTGTACATGGATTATGTTGTTCAAAAGAAAGTGGAGACTGCATTTTCCCTTGTAGTTTTTCCAATTCTTTTGTTTTGGCATTATTTTGTAGCATGTCAATATTGAAGTCTCCTACAATTACAATGGTTTCGTTTAGATGAAAATGGTCTAATTCATTTGAAAGAACATTTAGTATGTTGAAGAATGTTGCATGGGGAGAAGCATATAGATTCAATATTGCAATTTTTGATATGTATATGCTCCAAAATCGTTACATGTTTTTTCACAAATATCATCACCCCATGTGTAATGTAACTTGATATGCAATTGTGATTTGGAAATTGTTTATTTTGCATGCATAATTCCATGTATGTTTCCTGTAAGCACAAAATATCGAATTTCATTGTGTGATAGTAATTAAGTATATCATCCATGTGTGCATGTAAGTTGCACATGTTAAGTGAGAGAATTGATACATATGAGTTTGTTTGTATGGAATGGTAATCATACTGCAGATGCCACTTTGTGGTAGTCCTAAGGCATTGCATTTCAATATCATTTGTTTTTTTACTTTGAAGTTATCTTTTGTAAGAGGGATTAGTAAATACAAGGAGCATATACTTCTAACACGAGACAATGATGTGTATACAAGTCTGTGTATTCAAATTCCAGCATGCTGAAATGCAACACTATCAAGTGTTAGTCCTTGCGATCTGTGGACTGTACGTGCAGATGCAAGATTAATTGGAAACTATTTTTCAAATTTTCAGTTGACCTGTCTTTGTTGTTGTCAATACTGGCTTTGATATTCGCAAGACAGGTGTCCAATCACTTGTAGTTCTTGAATTATATATACGCCAACTTGTTTGCTTTTCAGTTGCCTATATGAGATTCATGGAACTTAATCCAGAGGACATCAAGTTTTTATGTTTTGGTATAGCCTTTGAGTATTCTATCTGCACCATTGACCAATCCATCCTCTAAATCATAGTTGCAAGCATATATTTCAACCAACATGTCTAATTTCAGGACAATTTTTAAAGGTAAAGTGGTTGTATGTTCATGATGTGGCACATTTCCATGGCTGTCTTCTTCCAGATCAATTGAATTAATGATGGTATCATTGCCAGGAATGAGAGATAACATGTACCTGTTATGCATTGCAACATTCCTATTTGTGTAGAACAAGTAAGGGAAGGTTGGGTCTGTTGGTGCAGGTCACAGACACCTCAAATTGATATATGTTAAGTCATCATGTGTTTGGATGTTTGTCCACATTCTATTCAAAATTGCAATAAATGTTTTATCTGTCTGGCACATTGTAGTATGCAATTAAAAGAATTTAATATTGTCTCTACAAAATTCATGCATTATTGTTTGCATGTTAACCATAGGTTGTTCAAATATCAAATAATCTTGGATGGGTTGTGACTCGTAAAGATCCCCACAGAAAATCATGTCAATGTTTCCAAAGTATTTTGTGTGCAGATGTTTTATTCTTCTTAGTCGGTAGTCAATGGAATACAAGAAGCGAATTCCAATCAAAGATGCCTCATCTATAAAGACAAGTTGTAGTTCATCATAAAGCTTAGAAAATGTATCTAACATTTCCTTACTGAGTGGAAGAAACTGTGACTTGTTAAAAGGCAAAAAAAATGAAGAGTGGATTGTTGTTCCACCCACATTATATGCATATTTTCATGTGTATGCAACTATTAGGCCCTTTGGTTTCATAGGATCAAAGGAATTGTTTGAATCATAGATTCGTATAAGAATTTGGAACAGTGTTTTTGCTGTGAATGTCTTGCATGTCCTTGCTCTGCCTGTAAGGAACAAGTGCATAGGAGTGTGCATGCTCAAGCATTTTTTAAGTGTAATGTCCTTTAGAATTGTTTTTGTTATCGATTCAACAGACATTTGATTCTGTGGTATTCATTATTTTCAATAAGGAAAGGATGTTTTGTGAATTTAAGACCAAGATTGATACATTTTTCAATGCTTCTTGCCCGAGGATGAGGAAAATCCGCTTGCAAGTCATAGGACTCGCAGGGAGTTCTGCCTGTTTTTTGGTATGTTAATGTCTCATCAATATTGTCAGGGTTTTCTAGGTCATTAACTGCACTTTCTATATCACCCCTTGTTGGATTAACATTGTAAGTAAATCTAGATTCATTGATTTTCACTATAGTCTTAGAGGCAACATTCACAACTTCCCATGCAAGGAAGTTATGTTTTAATGTGTTTTCGAGTCCATCGAACGAAACATGTAACAGTAGTTTTTCTCTACAATAATTTTCATAGTCAGTGTGTTTGCTGTATTTGACAAACCATATGACAAAGGGTTTTTTTTCTTTTTGATATGAGGGCACCATTTTTTTTGTAATGCGAAACCAATTATGTTAAGCAGATATGTTTAATAGGAGATGGACGCTGGAGGTAATAATCAATAATAGAGCGACATAGCATGTCCTCTAAATTGTTAGGATCTTGTTCTAGCAAAGACAATGGTTTAAGCACAAATGTGTGTTTCTCAAGTGGATATGTGTTTATGAAGACACATTTTCTTGAACTACAATTGAGGGGTAGGGAAAGTGCAATGTGGACTACTTGTTGAGAATAAATTTGTTGAAGATTAAGTAATGTATTACCAAACGTACGTATCATTTGAATATCATCAATACAACTTCTTTCATGTTCTTTATGTATTCTTCTGAATTCACTTGTCATAGATTTCTCAACCTTTGTCATATACGAGGTACAGTACGATGCTGCAACATATGCATTGAGGACATACTGTGCATCTGTATTTGCAGTCCACATAATTGGCATGTCCTTGGAGAAATTGTTGTTCCAGATATGGGAAATTTTTTGTTTAAGAAAAATTGTTGGTTGTTTAAGCATAAATTGGATGGCTTGGATGTACTCATATTTAGTTAGATTTAGATCTGTTAAGAAGTCATTGAATCTCATCAACTCATCAAACTCTCGTTGTTCTACAAATGTGAACAAGGATTTATATTTCTCAACGAAAACATTGTACTCTAAACTAAGTGGCTCTATGATTCTTTTTTTTCTCATTGGCGGCACGGGGAAGTTATATCTGCAATGTGAGTTTTTTCATTTTTTACAACTTTTTCTATGATAATGTCTATGAACTTTCATAGGTTCTGGATCCAAATGATCTATGTTTCATGTTATGTATTTGTCCACAAACTTCTCAATATGTGAATTTTTTTCAGCTCCATAGACCGATGCACCCTCTATCCACAACAGTGTGTGGTCATGCTCATCCCCCCTATTCTGGAATTTAGTCACAAAAAAATAGTCTGATATTTTTCCAAAAAGTTTTTCATCATGGCATATCAATTGTTTCAAATCATTTATTCTATGTCTATAGTAGCGAGTACATGTCACTCGGTATTTTCTTATGAGGAAGTCAATGTCATTCCAGTGTATCGGTTTATTTTTTACATTTCCTGTTCCTATGAAAGCCAGATACTGTAGCCACCAATTGATCCAAGAAATTCTATGAACTTGTAAATGTGATGAAAAATGTTGGTGGTCCCAATTGTCGGATCATTGCAAAATTGTTTTTCTTGTTTTTTTGCAAATAGTCAGGAGAGATGCGAATGATTTTGAAATCTATGTATCCAATATCAGATATCAGGATTTTTTCTAGGTTTACTTTGTACTTGAAATCATTGGACAACAACTTTCTTCCTTGTTACTGGCCTTTTCTTATTCACACCCACATGCAAGACAAAACTTGCTCTATTATTATGCCCATTGTTTTCAAAAAAAAAATTGTTATGTGATAGGAGAAGTCACTGCTTGAATGTAGCAGATCCCATTGAACTATTTTATGGTAAATGAATCATTCTGTAATGTCACTAGGATGTGGATCTCCATAGAACAGTGTTAGGAAGTTCATTTCCTCAACAAATTTTTCCTTGAATATTCCAAGTGGACGTTTCCCCTCAGCAGGTGCAATTTCGACAATATTGTCTTGCAATTTACGAATGCGTTGTGAATCAGTGAAAATATGTACCAATGTCTCAGTAGGTGTTTCATTCTCTAATTCATCAATTGTATCAAATTCACTAGCAGTTTTGAGAGTCTGTGTAGAGCTGTCATCCTCTTCTCCAAGAACATTGTTCCAGTTCTCATTTATACAAATGTTATGTGCTTTGTATAGGGCCCTGGAACATAATTATTTTAATTATTTCAAGACAACATGCACATGCACTTTACCTATCTGATATGCATTTTTTTATTGCAAACATCTTTTGAGAGACACAAAAATTGTCGTTGTATCGCTAATGAATTGTGGCAAAGATTTTTTCACAAGATCTAGTTGGACATGCAAATTAATAATTGATCATGTTAAGCCCATTTGGGATCATTTATAGCCCCATGGTCTAATCTGTGCAAATGCAATTCACAGAGACACAAGTCTCTATTCAAGTTCTCTAAGTGCACTTACATATGGTAGTAGTGTATTACATCTTATTTGGTCAGGCGTTGCAAATTGTGGTAGTTTTCCATTTTCAAGTGACTGTTTGCATGGAAGGCAAATTTTTCCACTGGAAAATGTTTTATCATTTAGTGTCAAGCAGAGGTATTCTGCTTCCAAATCAGGCGTGAAAGACTTAGTGTTTTTTGTGAAATTAAATTTATCGCAAATTGCACATGCAATGGAAGGAGTGTCTTTGACTTGTTTCATATATGTCTTCCTTTCATCTTTCTTCCGTAGGGAAGTATGCGTAGAAAGTGTTTGTTGGTTTTCACTGGTAGTAGTGCATGGTGTTGGTTATAGCCCACGAAATGTGATTTTTTCCTCTCAGATAGTGCCATGACCATTGTGGGATATATGGCCGTACCTGTTTCTGTTGTGTTGTGCATGAACATTTTTTTTTAGGTTGTGATATGCCAGTTTCTCTCTAGAAGGAAGCGTAGTAATGTATTTTTTTCTCTCACGTATGACCTTTTCCCAGTTGTTATAACTTAGTCTATGTTTCTTGTTCAAGGCCAGGATGACCTCATGGAAACTGGGATGAGTTTCATTTTGATTAAATAACATGTGAGGCTTATGCATATTCGATGTGGTTTGGCTGGCATTCACACTAGACCTTGAACTGACAATATTCCCTATAATACCAATGAATGTGTTTCTCTCACGTATGACCTTTTTCAAGTTGTGATAAGTTAATCTACTTTTTTTTTTAAGCCCTATATTGCCTCATCACAACTGGGAAGAATTTCACGTATGAACTTTTTCAAGTTGTGATAAGTTAGCCTACGTTTTTTGTTTAAGCCTCGTATGGCCTCATTGCAACTGGGACGACTTTCATTCTCATTAAATAACATGCTACGTGTATGCACATTCGATGTGGTTTGGGTGGCATGGACAGTGGACCCTGAACCAATGGTATTTCCCATCAAAGGTTGATAATGGATGTGTGTTGTATATTTTTTCAACGAGATGATGTCAATTGTTCGATCGTAATTTGAATCAATAGAACAATAATGGATAGTGCCATCTGGCAGGGCTGACCAGACCTGGATATCTACTCTGAATATGATAGATATCCATTGAAAATAGAATCTTCCACCCTCTACATTTCCTTTTTCATATGGCAGTGCCATGTTTACAAGGTATTCTTTCCAACTTCCAATTGTTGGCATATTTTATAGGAGATATGGAGAAAGGTGTTGATGCAAGAAACTAAAAGCATGTTGTTTTTTGCCTATAATTACATTGAAAAAGGATTGTACAGTGTAAATCCACAAAGACTACACATAAAATTATGTTGCTACCAAATAGAAAATTGCATTGAACAAACTATCTCCACAACTAGATGCAACCGTTGTTGCTATCTGCAAGCCATGGCAGTGTATGCAATGCATAATTTGTTTCCATTATGATTCAAGGTATTTACAAATGAGGGACAAGTAAATATGAGGTCCTCCAAGATTGCATATGGATTATTTTCTATACAGTAGTGGTTCATAATGACCATTGACAGGATTGGCATCATGGAATAAAATGTAGTATGGATCGCTAGATGCAGTTTTGTTGAATAGTAGATATCTTGTTTTTCTTGTCAATGAACATATTCCAATTTATATATTGAGCCAATTAGAAAGCCACCATATAAAAAATGTATCTCCCCAAAGTCCCCTCTCATGTGCAGGAAGAATTGCAAATGCAGACAACCGCATCTTTGAAAAATACGTAGTGACATCATGTATTCCATGCAATTGCGAAAGAAAATCAGATGCCAACTCATATTCATACGAATCCAATTCCACAACGTCACCATTTTTTAAACAACCCAAGAAATAATCTATCAAACCATTACACAGGTTGGTCGAGGAATAACGAAAATGCATTAGAACCTGAAATGCATCGAAAAGGAAATCTCCTACAGTATATGAGAATGCATCCAATCTAAAAAGGTCACTGCTATGCAATACCTCGTCGATGTTGTCATATACAATGGAGTCTGTATATATTTCATATGAATCAACATCTATTACTTGTTTCATCTCTTAAACTATGATTTTCAAGTTGTTTCTTAGCTATTTTTAGTTTATATGAAAACAAAGAAAAGAAAAGAAAAACAAAAAAACAAAAAAAAGACAAATAGAAAAACTACAAGCATTGAACTATGTACCAATCC
>ML809928.1:215480-236480 GCA_009831015.1 Picea engelmannii
GGTCTGCAAATTACTCAGAGGTCTGAAGGGATGTTCATTTCTCAAGAAAAATATTTAAGAGAAATGTTGAAAAGGTTTCAAATGGAAGATTCTAAACCTGTGGGCACACCTATGGTTACTGGATGCAAATTAAGCAAGGATGACAACTCACCTGATGTTGATCAAAGTTCACATAGGTCAATGATAGGCAGTCTGTTGTACATAACAACATCTCGTCCAAACATAATGCATGTTGTTGGGATGGTAGGAAGATATCAGTCTGCACCTAAACAGAGTCATTTTCTAGCTGTCAAAAGGATATTCAGATATTTGAAAGAAACAATGAACTATGGCCTATGGTATCCTAAGAATCAAAAATTTCAATTATCAGTCTACTCAGATGCTAATTGGGCTAACTGCGTGGATGAAAGGAAAAGCACGAGTGGAGGTGCGTTCTTCTTAGGAGATTCTCTAGTAGCATGGTTGAGTAAAAAGCAAGGTTTCATTTCTTTATCAACTACAGAGGCAGAGTACATTGTTGTTGATACCTGTTGCACTTAGGTATTATGGATGATTCAGACACTTGCAGACTTGGAGGTAAAATAGGCTGCATCGATCCCAATTCATTGTGATAACACTAGTGCCATCAATGTGTCTAAGAATCCTGTATTCCACTCCAAGACCAAGCATATTCCCATAAAATACCATTTTATGAGAGAGCAGGTCACCAATCAAGTTGTTCAGGTCCATTACATTCCAACCACAGAACAAATTGCAGACATATTTACTAAACCCCTAGCCAAGACACCATTTGAATATCTCTGATAGAAGCTGGGTGTCATCCCGTCTCACACCTAAGAGAGTCCATCCTGTTAGGGGGAGTTTTGTATTGATTGAATATTTGATACCTCCTAAAAATACTGCAACAGATCAGGGGGAGCATTTTTTCTTTGACATTGAGGTCAAAGGGGGAGAAAAGGAGTGGTCTGGATCGGATGCTACAGTTGGAGGTCCAAACAGATTAGCGCAATCATTTAGGATTGCCATCAATGCCACAGGGGGAGATTGTTGGCATGTTTACAGGCATGTGTGCTTGTCATTGATGGCAAGATCAGAGTATGCAGTGATGGAAAAACAGGGACAACGTAAGCTCAGAAGAGATAGTGCACAGGTGCACGCAAAGTGAAAGAGTTTGCTTGTTCATTTGATGGAAAACAGGAAGGCAAGGAAGATAAAAAACGCAGGGATAATGGCATGGAAAGATCAGAAGCGTAAACTCCATTTCGGAGTTTCAGATACCGGGCATTGGAGGAATCAAGGAAGCAACTCACGACAAGAATTCTGAAACTAAGAAATAAGAAATGCCGAAATACGTTGATCCGACTCCATTTCGGAGTTTTGGATACCGAGAGATTGAGAAGTCAAGAGTCGAGACTCTTCAAGATAGGATTCTCGAAGTCGCGAAATGCGAAACCCCGAAATCCCAAAATAGGCACATCAACAAAGAGTTTTGCAGACCAGGAAATAACTCCATTTCGGAGTCCCGGATACCGGGAGTTGAAGTGTCGAAACACCTCACCACAAAAGTACCGGAATCGCGAAATATGAAACGCTGAAATCCTGAAAGCAGGAGGATAGTTTCAAATACCGAGAGTTGGAAGAGTCGAGACTCTTCATCATCAGGAGTCCCAGAATCCTGAAATGTGAAACATTGAAGATCCCAAAACAGGCACATGAACCAGAGTTTGAGATACCGGAAGTTGGAAGAGTCAAGAGTCGAGACTCTTCATCATCAGGAGTCCCAGAATCTCGAAATGAGAAACGCTGAAGATCCCGAAACAGGCACATGAACCAGATTTTCGGATACCGGAAGTTGGAAGAGTCAAGAGTTGAGACTCTTCAACACAGGAGTCCCGAAGTGCCAAAATGCAAAATTGCGAAATGCAGTTTTGAATAAGGCTATGGTTATAGTCGGTGGTCACATCGTCGAAGAGTTGTAGAGAAGAGCTCAAAGAGTTAAGTTCTTTTTTCTTGGAGTTTCGGGGATCACGACTTGGAGAATCGAGATGCCTCGCAATAGGAATTCGTGACATGTGAAATCGCGAAGTGGTGAAAAGTGAAATGCTGAAATGATCGAAGCTAGTCCATCTAAGCTCTTTGTTTTTCAGAGTTCCAGGGATCGCGACATGGAGCGTCAAGATAACTCTTCACCATAGGAATGTCGAAAGGCCGAATGCCGAAATGTCGAAATGTCGATGTAGCCAGTGGTCACCGCCGATGGTAGCGCAAGTAGAAGGAGCTAGCATAGATAGGCTCCATTTCAAGGTTCGTTCTATAACTTCTAGAAACCACTGATGGTTTCTTCCAGAGGACTCGAAGAGACTTCAATGTGATTGCCAGAGAAGCTAAAGAGTCTCAAGGCATCTTCCAGTGGAATGAAGACTGTTCATAGAGGCGATTGACAGATGGAAGAACATTGAAGACTGTAACAACAACAAAGGGGATGAGCTCGACTGTGATAGAGAAGACCAGAGTCTCAACTGCAAGACAAGCTAAGGAATCTCGGCATAACACCCAGTGATGATGGAAGCATGGGTTTAACTTCCAAAGAAGCTGAAGAGTTGCAATGATGATCAGGCAGAGCACTTGACATGGGGAGAGCATGCAGAAGCATAGCGATATAGCATGCACAAGGTGCACAGAGACTATAAGTATGCAGAACAAAGAAGAGATGGGGGTTGTTGTTATGGAGAGTGATTTAGGTGTGTAGAAGGAGGAGTGTGCAGTAGCTGAAATATAGAGAATAGGAATGGTGCATTGAATGGAGATGGCGCACAGAGCATAAAAGGTAGAAGCACAGAAAGTGCAAGGATGTGTGAAGCAATATAGTGAGATAGTAAAGGAAGGATGAGGTTCTCTTGTAGAGAAAAAGAGAAGATCATAAAGCGCAATAAGATGCAGATAGAGAAACACTAATACAGGGGAACAAAGCAGCATAGCAGAACAGTGATAAGCCTAGTAAGCCAATGATAAATATTGTATCACTGTGATAAATTTATATATATAGAAAAATTTATAGTTCAAGGTGGAAGGGAGGTGCTAGGGAGGACTGTTGTCCTCATAGGTTCATGTGAGTGATTGAACACAGGGAGTTGAAGCTTCCATCTAGTTGCAGCCAGAAAAACCAGGGTGGCAGGGTGGTGCAAGTGAGAACTGTTGTTCTCTGTTTCACAAGTTGGTGCCTGTGTGACTGGAAGTTGGTGCTTCCATCCAGTTGGTACTGGAACACTTAGGGAGTTGGTGCTTCCTTCTAGTGGGTTCTAAAGAAACATAGGGAGTTGGTGCTTCCTTCTAGTGGGTGCTAGAGAATCTAGAGCATTGGTGCTCTCAGCAAGTAGCAGCTTGCAAAACAGAGGTTGTAGCCTCATTATGAGTTGGTGCTCATAAGCATGATAATGTACAGAATGTAAAGAATACTTATCATATAAAGAAGAAGAGGTGTTTACCCTTTATGGGTTTCCTCAGGAAATTTCTGTCTTTGTGTATCTCATATGTGTGAATGATGTTGAATGTTCTATCACTTACTTCCCTGCATTATTGTGATTGTCATTGAGTTCTCTATAAAGAATTTAAAATAAGAATAGTTTTTTAAGCATGGTAACAGCTGATTCACCACCCCCCTCTCAGTTGTCCAACACTACTTTCTTGTGAGTAAAGATTCCTCTTGTGAGATTTGTAATTTCACCATATAATGTAGAGATTCAATAGTTTTCCTAAAGATAAATGGGTTTTGTGGTTTCTTGGATATATACCCTCATCATGGTTTCTAGTTGTTGTACTCATTTTACTAAGGCTATGAATTTATTTAAGTGTTTATAATTCCATGTGCATTCATCATTAAGTGGAAATAATTTTGAGGTTATCTTGAATTGAATCCATGTGTTTAAGAAAGAGAACTATCTATCAACACTTTATCCTCTTTCAATGTTGAAGAAAACTCATGCCAAGAAACGTGCAAGGAATCTTATCACGAACCAACAATGCACAAGGAAATTGTGGGCAACGCAGTGGAAAAATATTGTGTGCCACAAACTTCGTCGTTGAACTCTGAGGAATTATCTGCATGATTTACTGAACGCTATGGTATAACACTTAATAGAATGATTTATGGATGAAAAATAGAAAAAATATATTTTTAGCACATAAACTAAGAAATACGACATGAAATTTGTCAACACACAAAATACTTGATATTAATAACTTTGGAACATTGCGCGTGGTTACATAATACAATATTGTGATGAGCTTTGGCTCAGACAACTTCTTCTGTTGACTTCACAGACACAGAGCTTGTGCTCAAGCTTCTTCAACTTCTCAGCTGATGGTAATTCTCCTTCACAACTTGGTTCTCTCTACCTCTCTACTTCTTCTCCACATTATCTCGACTAAGTAAAGAATCAGACATATATGACCTATGACTGAGACTTCCTTCAGAAGTAATACTGACTCAACATTAAATACTAGCAGTAATACGACTGAATCTTCAACTACTTAACTGAGCTAGAGAAGAAAAAGATCGGCCCCATTTATAACTCCCTTGCTTGCCGACTGACTTAGACTGAGTTTGAGTAAACGTGCAACTTTTCATTTGCATACTGTCAGATAGACAGACTGAAAAATAATTTGGATCACTAACAAAACTAATGACAAATTGACTGATAGACAAATCGGCGGAGACATGAAGATCTCACTGAATTATAATTAATATTTTCAACACTCCCCCTTAAATATAAGTAGGTGGGATTACAAAATAAAATTAAATAAAAAATTGAGTTTACATTTTACTGTCACTCATCTATTACTACGCAGACTCCCAGTCTACTATGCAGATGCTAAAATGCATATTTTGCTAGAGACTCTGTAAAAATATATGTGACTTGTTCTTTTGACCTGCAAAATCCTAAACAGATCTCTTTGTTATTCACCAATTCTTTGATAAAATGATACCTTGTATCAATATGCCTAGTTTTCTTATGAAACACATGATTATTTAATCACATGATTTTTTACTTGTTGTCACAAAATACTGTAGTTGGTTCTTATTGTTCGTGAAACAAATATTTTAACATCCTTCTCATCCAAACTGCTTGACAAGCTACACTTGTAGTTGGGACGTACTCTACTTTTGTTGAAGAAAGAGTCAAAATGGGTTTCTTCCTTGATTCCCATGATACCATACATGTTCCAAAATTAAATGTGTACCGAGAGGTACTTTTCCTGTCATCTATGTTACCTCAACAATCACTATCAGTGTATCCAATAAGTCTGAAATCTTTTGAAGTAGAATATCTAATGCAAAAATCTTTTGTTTCATTCACATATCTTAGTATCCTCTTTCCTGCCTTCCAATGTGATTCTTTTGGAGTTTCCATGAACCTTGAGATTAGGCTCACTCCATACATAATATCAGGTCTTGTTATTGTTAGATACATAAGACTTCCTACCATTCTCTTAAACACTATGAGATCCACCTCAGACCTGTTATCTTCCTTGCTTAACTTCAATCTTGTTATGGTAGGTGTTGGGTTTGCTTTTCAATTTATCATATTGAATCTTTTCATAATTTCATGCGCATACTTAGATTGTGAGATAAATATACCAGTTTTGGACTTGTGAACTTTTATTCCCATAAACTATCTCATTATCCCTAAATCTGTCATTTCAAATTCATCCTTCATGACTAACTTGAATTCTTCTATACCAAAATCACCTGTAAATATCAAATCATCCACATATAAACAAACAATTAACATGTTACCTTCTTCATTTGGTTTGATTTACAACGTTGGCTCACTTTCACTTCTCTGAAATCCATTTTGTGTGAGATAGAAATCTAGGCGACTGTACCAAGCTCTGGGAGCTTGGTTTAACCCATACAATTATTTCTTTAATCTGTACACCTTGTATTCTTGTCTTAGAACCTGATAACCTTGTGGTTGTTCCACATACACTTCTTCTGAATTTACATCCATATGAAAAATTGGGCACTTGTACTCCACAAAAATGGATAACAAAGTTATGACTGTGTCCATGAATGCAACTAGTGCAAATGTTTCATTTAAATCAATTTCGGGTTGTTGTGTAAAACCTCTTGCATCTAACCTTGCCTTGTACTTCTGGAAATTTCAATATGCATCTTTCTTGGCTTTATAAATCCACTTGACACTTATAACATACTTGTCTTGAATTACATATACCAATTTTCATGTCTGACTGTTCTCTATGCATCTTATTTCTTCATCCATAGCTTGTGCCTATACATCATCCTTGACAACTTATTGAAAGGTTAATGGATCATCTATTTGTGAAAACAAAGATAAAACTGAAAATGAATTTGTTGCATCCTCATTATAGATGTCGCACAAATTTCTTGTGTTTCTTGGTAACATACATGCTAATATTGGATCTGTATATGTAGAACTACTCAGACTGTTTGTTGATGTTTGTTGTGCTCTAGGTGTATATTGCACACCAGTTGTTCTTATTGGAGTATTTTCCCTTATGATTTGCATCACAGTGCTAGGTATAGAAGGAGCTACGCACTTATTTGTAGATGGTGTTTGAACAATTTCATCTTCTGTTTTGTCATGATCCATTGCATCAACAATTTTTATTGTCTTTGCTATTCTTCCATCCCATGCTTCATTCTCCATGAGTTGAACATTGCGGCTAATTATGAAATTTTTTGCGACGCGGTCATACAACTTGTACCATTTTGTTTCTTCAGAATACCCAACAAATACACATTTATATATTTCGTTTTCTAGCTTATTTCTTAGCTCATCTAGAACATGTGTGTATGCGACACAACCAAAAACTTTTAAATGCACCACATTATGCTTTAATCTTGTCCAAGATTATTGAGGAACTATGTTCTTCACACTCTTTGTCAGACATCTGTTCATGATGTAGACTGCATTTTCTACTGCCTCAACCCAATACTCATTTGACAAATGTTTGGATGCCAACATACTATGCGACATCTCCATGATGGTTTTGTTCTATATTTCTGTGACACCATTCTACTGCGGTGTATATCGCGCGGTAAACTGCATATAAATGCCATGAAATTTACAAAAGTTATGAAATTCTCTTGAGATATTCTCCTCCTCTATCAATTCTTAGACACTTTATGTAATAAACACTTTGTTCCTCCATAAGTTATTTAAACTGCTCAAAACAACCCAATGTGTAAAATTTATACTTTAATTAGTAAATCCATGTCTTTCTTGAGAAATCATCAATAAATTCCAGAAAATAAGTACGTCCTCCTATAGACGGTGTTTGCATTGGTCCAAAAATGTCATAATGTACATTTTCCAGTGGAGATTTTTCTCTGTAAGTCTTGCCTACTTTAAATGATTATCTATGTTGCTTGCCAGATATGCAGCCTTCACATATCCTTTCTGGTTTTCAATCAATGTAAAACCTTTTACCATATCCTTTGTGTGTAGTAGATTCATACCTCCAAAGTTCAAATGTCCAAATATAAAATTTCGTGACCAAGAATCATCATTTACTTCAGAGTGGAATGTTTCCTGCATTTTTGTGTCATTATCTCCTTTCTTGGTACTACGAGTACTATTTTCTTCATTGGAACTGTGCGCACTTTCTGTTGTAAATGCAGTGTCTAATTGCACATATTTTTCTTTACCAACTGATAGAGTTGTATTATTCTTATTTGTTGGCTTCAATGCCAATGGGGACATTCTATTACTTGTCATATGGATTCTTGCAATAAGTCAATTGCATGGATATCTATCCATAATCAAACAATGATTATCTTCTATGTAGATTATATATCCTTTCTGTAACAGTTGTCATGTGCTCATCAGATTATTCTTCAGACTACAAACATAATATACATCATGAATAACCTTTTCTTATCCTTTCTTAGTTAATATGTTTATACTTCCTTTTCCCAAGACAGTGACTTCGATATATGTTCCAAGTGTAACGTTGGTTTGGACTGACACATCCAAACTAGAAAACAATTATATGTTTCTTGTCATGTGGTTACTGCAGCCTGATTCTAAATATCATATGCACATGGACTTGCTTGATAAACATTTCATTCAACTAGGGATACTATATGGATTGCCTCATTGCACGCCATAAAAATAGGTTGAGTTTGGTTATTTTGGTTGTTTGATTTATCTTGACCTTGCTTGTTCTGAGTATACTGTCTCTTTCTGCACTCATGCATAATGTCCATAATTTTTACAGTAATGGAACAACATATTTGATTTGTCAGTTCTATGACAACTTCATTGGCTATTATTTGGGTTTTGAGCTCTTCCACCAGTATTTCCAGGACTGTTATTGCATCCACCTCTGACATAATTTCTTCCTCTGCCTCTAGAGTAATCTCTCCTCCTTCCTCTTCCATGACTTATAGATGATTGCGCGGAAAATGCATTCTCTAATGACATATTTGAGATATTCAATCTGTGTTCATGATTAATGAGGGAAACTTGCAGTTCATATAGATTAAACTAACTCAATTATTTGCTCTCTTATAGAGTCACAACTAGGGTATCAAATTTAGGAAGAAGACTTCTAAGTACCTTCTCAACAACTTTTTTGTTTTCTACGATTTTTCCATGAGACTTGATCTGATTTATCAGGCCAATGACATGGGCATAAAAGGAATCTACTATCTTTGTATATTTCATTGACGGAGTTTGAAAATCTCTTCTAACAATTTGTAGTTTTGAAGTATTTACTTTGTCCATACCTTGATAAGAGGTTTTTGATATGTCCCATGACTCCTTGACTTGTTTTTCTGATGCAATTCTTGGGATAATTCTCTCATGCATGGCTTGATGTATGTAAACAACATCTTTCCATCCTTCTTTCTTTGATCTTTCAAGACATTGTTCTCAACTTGTGTGAGGGCATTGTATGATGCGTAATCTATTGGTTCTACATATCCATTCTCGACTATCTCCCATACATCTTGACCTTCGAAAAGTGCCTTCATGGTCAATGACCACATATCATAATTATTGACTCTAAAAGTGGGAGGTTGCATATTTTAGGTAGAAGCCATATTTCACTTTCCGACAGAGTTGTTTCTCTGATAAAATTGTTCTAATATAACCTTCTCTTGATCAACTTACTTTTGATCAAACTTCTCTATACCATATCTCGAACCAGCAGTGCACAACGAAACTTTGCACAACACAATGGAAAAATATTGTACGCCACAAACTTGGTCATTGAACTCTCAGGACGTATCTGCACAATTTACTACACGTTGTGATATAACACTTAATATAATGACTTATGGGTGCAAAATAAAAAAATGTTATGATTAGCACATAAACTCAGAAATACAACATGAAATTTGTCAACACACAAAATACTTGATATTAATAACTTTGGCGCATTGTGCATGGTTACAAAATACAATATTGTGATGAGCCTTGACTCAAACAACTTATTTTGTTGAATTGAGATACACAAAGCTTGTGCTCAGACTTATTCAAGTCCCGAACTGTTTTTGTTTCTCCTTCAAGACTCTATTCTCTCTACTTCTTTGCTTCTTCTCTGCATCATCTTGACTAACTAAATACTCAAACATATATGAGCTATGATTGAGACTTCCTGCATAAGTAATACTGGATCAACATTAAAGACGACCATTAGTACGACTGACTCTTTAGCTACTTAACTGAACTCAAGAAGACAAATATTGGCTCCATTTATAACTCCCCTACTTGTCGAGTGACTTAGATTGAGTTTGAGTAAACATGCAACTTTGCATTTGCAGAATATCAAACAAACTGACTTTCGGCTAACTCACAAAACTACTAAAAAATTGACTCACAGACAAATCGACGGAGACATGAAAATCTCACGGACTTGTAATTACTATTTCCAACAAAGTCACTCTTACCTTTACAAACAGAATGTCAACTTATTGATGTAAATCTTTGTTATACATTACAAAATGAAATAGTCTACTGCATGTGTTCATAATTATAATAGACAATATCACATATCACTTGTGCTCGCGGAAGCATATAAATCTCTACATAAATCCTTTCATGAAATAGTCATTATTAATTATGTTCATAATTATAATAGATAATATCACTTGTGCCAACCAAAGCATATATAAAGCTCTACATAAAGCAATTCAGGGTTGGGTTCATTATTATTTTTGTTCTCTATTGGTAGGTATTAAAATTAACCTAATATTTTATATAATTATCTATGTTATTATTATAATTTTTGTTCTCTACTAGTAGGTATTAAAATTAACCTATATTTATATTTTTATATAATTATCCAAGTTATTATTATAATTTTTCTATACTAAATTAATATTAGACAATTTTATTTTCACTTAACTATACAACTTCAATTTAATTAAAATGTGCATTCTCATTGCAACTTTTTTTAATTAAATGTTATTAGTCACTGCCAAAGGCGTAGATGGACTATATCGATCGATAATTCGTTGACTTGATATTATTTTGTCGTTTGACTACAATTTTTTTCATACTTTCTATTGTTATAACTACATAACTAAAATAAAATAAAATTATATAATAAAAAAACCCATATATGTCATGATGTGATTAGATAACAGATTTGAGGTCTTATTTCCAGCTTCACTATTCCCAATGCATTATATGTTTCCATATCCAAAGTTTTTATCATCTACGATACTTTTTGAACTTGTATTATTCGTACTGAAATGTTTAAATATCCAAAGTTTATAGTGATTGACAATTCATTTACTTTATATTAGTTTTTCATTTGAATACAATTTTTTTGCATAATTTCTATTGTTCGAACTACATAACTAAAAACATTATTTTTTTATTATTTATATAATTAAAAAAACCATATATGTCATGATCTCATTGGAGAATAGATTTGAGGTCTTATTGCCAGCTTCGTTATTCCCAATGAATTATATGTTTCCATATCCAAGGTTTTTATCATCTACGATACATTTTGAATTTTTACTATTCATGGAGAACTAAAAACATTTTATATTGTTCGAGCTACAGAACTAAAAACATATATTACTTTGTCGTCTCAGTCAATTTTTTTAGCATAGTCCCCAGTGTTCAAACTATTGTTATTGTTATTATTATTATTATTATTGTTGTTGTTGTTGTTGTTGTTGTTATTATTATTATTATTATTATTATTATTATTATTTATTATGCTTGATTTTTCTTTATTGTTGCATACTTCAAGAGTCCTTTTCATTGTTGCGTACGTAAACAGGCCTACCACACTGCATTCTTTATTAAATTTGTGCACAACGCGACACCCTTCGATGGTTATGATAAACTTAATTGTTTACCCAACAGACCTCACAACCTTAAATGTTTATTCTACAATTGTGTTACAATACGGTTTCATTCCATTTTTTGATACAATGTTGTGTGCAGTGAAATTTGGAAATATTGTTCTTCACCGGCATTACTAGTTCATTGGTTGGTGCTTGTTCATTGGTTCGTTCGATGTTGATTGTTTTTGTTTGATTCAACTTTGCAAAGTTGAGGTCCTATAGTTGCAGTTTGACCTCTTCGTGTTTGTTCACTGGTTTGTTGTTCTTCAAATTTGCAATATGTTGGACCTGTTGTTCTAGTTTTCAGTTTTTGGAGTTGCGCATCTGTCATTTGTCATTGATGAGTAAGTTTTTGTGACATCATTTTGTTTCTATTCCTTTTTTACTGCTTGTTGTTTGCACCTTGCAAGAAATATTTTTCAATAGTAGGAGTCCCTGTTTCAAACTTTTGTTGCAAGACATCTTTTTGTGTGGCTATTACGACCAAAATATTTTCCTTGTTCTTGAACGTCAATGTTCTATACATAACTCTCCTTTGTCGCAGTCATGGTGACATATAAAAAAGAAAACCAGATGTTCTCCTCTTATTTTTTGTTCCTGAAAACCATGTGTTTTGTGCATTTTTTTTAGTTTGTTCCCTTCCAATCACATATGCCAACTTCTAGGTCTTGGATATCATGCCATAGTTGTTTCCAAAATAGAAATGCAAAGGGGTTTAGAAAATGAATTCAGAGTTTTCACAAAGGGGAAACCATCTGCGAGGGTCTTGTGATAGGGAATGCTTTTATTCTCTGGGTCAAAAACTCCATCCACCTGTTGCCTTTGTCCTATCCCTTCTATCTTGCAGATCATCTTCTGCCTCTAATAAGCTTGTAGGATGCATGCCATGAATGGGTTAAAAAATGATATACCTTGAGTACTCGGTCTTTGTTCTCAACAAACTTATAGTGTTATTTATTTTCATTGTCTCTTATGTTAGGTTCATTGTTGAATATACGTTTGTTTTCTTGTCATATGTTGTGGTGACTGGGGGGGATTGAATTTGACAAGAAGAAGGTTGAAGGATACATAGCAGGATTGGTACATAGTTCAATGCTTGTAGTTTTTCTATTTGTCTTTTTTTTGTTTTTTTGTTTTTCTTTTCTTTTCTTTGTTTTCATATAAACTAAAAATAGCTAAGAAACAACTTGAAAATCATAGTTTAAGAGATGAAACAAGTAATAGATGTTGATTCATATGAAATATATACAGACTCCATTGTATATGACAACATCGACGAGGTATTGCATAGCAGTGACCTTTTTAGATTGGATGCATTCTCATATACTGTAGGAGATTTCCTTTTCGATGCATTTCAGGTTCTAATGCATTTTCGTTATTCCTCGACCAACCTGTGTAATGGTTTGATAGATTATTTCTTGGGTTGTTTAAAAAATGGTGACGTTGTGGAATTGGATTCGTATGAATATGAGTTGGCATCTGATTTTCTTTCGCAATTGCATGGAATACATGATGTCACTACGTATTTTTCAAAGATGCGGTTGTCTGCATTTGCAATTCTTCCTGCACATGAGAGGGGACTTTGGGGAGATACATTTTTTATATGGTGGCTTTCTAATTGGCTCAATATATAAATTGGAATATGTTCATTGACAAGAAAAACAAGATATCTACTATTCAACAAAACTGCATCTAGCGATCCATACTACATTTTATTCCATGATGCCAATCCTGTCAATGGTCATTATGAACCACTACTGTATAGAAAATAATCCATATGCAATCTTGGAGGACCTCATATTTACTTGTCCCTCATTTGTAAATACCTTGAATCATAATGGAAACAAATTATGCATTGCATACACTGCCATGGCTTGCAGATAGCAACAACGGTTGCATCTAGTTGTGGAGATAGTTTGTTCAATGCAATTTTCTATTTGGTAGCAACATAATTTTATGTGTAGTCTTTGTGGATTTACACTGTACAATCCTTTTTCAATGTAATTATAGGCAAAAAACAACATGCTTTTAGTTTCTTGCATCAACACCTTTCTCCATATCTCCTATAAAATATGCCAACAATTGGAAGTTGGAAAGAATACCTTGTAAACATGGCACTGCCATATGAAAAAGGAAATGTAGAGGGTGGAAGATTCTATTTTCAATGGATATCTATCATATTCAGAGTAGATATCCAGGTCTGGTCAGCCCTGCCAGATGGCACTATCCATTATTGTTCTATTGATTCAAATTACGATCGAACAATTGACATCATCTCGTTGAAAAAATATACAACACACATCCATTATCAACCTTTGATGGGAAATACCATTGGTTCAGGGTCCACTGTCCATGCCACCCAAACCACATCGAATGTGCATACACGTAGCATGTTATTTAATGAGAATGAAAGTCGTCCCAGTTGCAATGAGGCCATACGAGGCTTAAACAAAAAACGTAGGCTAACTTATCACAACTTGAAAAAGTTCATACGTGAAATTCTTCCCAGTTGTGATGAGGCAATATAGGGCTTAAAAAAAAAAGTAGATTAACTTATCACAACTTGAAAAAGGTCATACGTGAGAGAAACACATTCATTGGTATTATAGGGAATATTGTCAGTTCAAGGTCTAGTGTGAATGCCAGCCAAACCACATCGAATATGCATAAGCCTCACATGTTATTTAATCAAAATGAAACTCATCCCAGTTTCCATGAGGTCATCCTGGCCTTGAACAAGAAACATAGACTAAGTTATAACAACTGGGAAAAGGTCATACGTGAGAGAAAAAAATACATTACTACGCTTCCTTCTAGAGAGAAACTGGCATATCACAACCTAAAAAAAAATGTTCATGCACAACACAACAGAAACAGGTACGGCCATATATCCCACAATGGTCATGGCACTATCTGAGAGGAAAAAATCACATTTCGTGGGCTATAACCAACACCATGCACTACTACCAGTGAAAACCAACAAACACTTTCTACGCATACTTCCCTACGGAAGAAAGATGAAAGGAAGACATATATGAAACAAGTCAAAGACACTCCTTCCATTGCATGTGCAATTTGCGATAAATTTAATTTCACAAAAAACACTAAGTCTTTCACGCCTGATTTGGAAGCAGAATACCTCTGCTTGACACTAAATGATAAAACATTTTCCAGTGGAAAAATTTGCCTTCCATGCAAACAGTCACTTGAAAATGGAAAACTACCACAATTTGCAACGCCTGACCAAATAAGATGTAATACACTACTACCATATGTAAGTGCACTTAGAGAACTTGAATAGAGACTTGTGTCTCTGTGAATTGCATTTGCACAGATTAGACCATGGGGCTATAAATGATCCCAAATGGGCTTAACATGATCAATTATTAATTTGCATGTCCAACTAGATCTTGTGAAAAAATCTTTGCCACAATTCATTAGCGATACAACGACAATTTTTGTGTCTCTCAAAAGATGTTTGCAATAAAAAAATGCATATCAGATAGGTAAAGTGCATGTGCATGTTGTCTTGAAATAATTAAAATAATTATGTTCCAGGGCCCTATACAAAGCACATAACATTTGTATAAATGAGAACTGGAACAATGTTCTTGGAGAAGAGGATGACAGCTCTACACAGACTCTCAAAACTGCTAGTGAATTTGATACAATTGATGAATTAGAGAATGAAACACCTACTGAGACATTGGTACATATTTTCACTGATTCACAACGCATTCGTAAATTGCAAGACAATATTGTCGAAATTGCACCTGCTGAGGGGAAACGTCCACTTGGAATATTCAAGGAAAAATTTGTTGAGGAAATGAACTTCCTAACACTGTTCTATGGAGATCCACATCCTAGTGACATTACAGAATGATTCATTTACCATAAAATAGTTCAATGGGATCTGCTACATTCAAGCAGTGACTTCTCCTATCACATAACAATTTTTTTTTTGAAAACAATGGGCATAATAATAGAGCAAGTTTTGTCTTGCATGTGGGTGTGAATAAGAAAAGGCCAGTAACAAGGAAGAAAGTTGTTGTCCAATGATTTCAAGTACAAAGTAAACCTAGAAAAAATCCTGATATCTGATATTGGATACATAGATTTCAAAATCATTCGCATCTCTCCTGACTATTTGCAAAAAAACAAGAAAAACAATTTTGCAATGATCCGACAATTGGGACCACCAACATTTTTCATCACATTTACAAGTTCATAGAATTTCTTGGATCAATTGGTGGCTACAGTATCTGGCTTTCATAGGAACAGGAAATGTAAAAAATAAACCGATACACTGGAATGACATTGACTTCCTCATAAGAAAATACCGAGTGACATGTACTCGCTACTATAGACATAGAATAAATGATTTGAAACAATTGATATGCCATGATGAAAAACTTTTTGGAAAAATATCAGACTATTTTTTTGTGACTAAATTCCAGAATAGGGGGGATGAGCATGACCACACACTGTTGTGGATAGAGGGTGCATCGGTCTATGGAGCTGAAAAAAATTCACATATTGAGAAGTTTGTGGACAAATACATAACATGAAACATAGATCATTTGGATCCAGAACCTATGAAAGTTCATAGACATTATCATAGAAAAAGTTGTAAAAAATGAAAAAACTCACATTGCAGATATAACTTCCCCGTGCCGCCAATGAGAAAAAAAAGAATCATAGAGCCACTTAGTTTAGAGTACAATGTTTTCGTTGAGAAATATAAATCCTTGTTCACATTTGTAGAACAACGAGAGTTTGATGAGTTGATGAGATTCAATGACTTCTTAACAGATCTAAATCTAACTAAATATGAGTACATCCAAGCCATCCAATTTATGCTTAAACAACCAACAATTTTTCTTAAACAAAAAATTTCCCATATCTGGAACAACAATTTCTCCAAGGACATGCCAATTATGTGGACTGCAAATACAGATGCACAGTATGTCCTCAATGCATATGTTGCAGCATCGTACTGTACCTCGTATATGACAAAGGTTGAGAAATCTATGACAAGTGAATTCAGAAGAATACATAAAGAACATGAAAGAAGTTGTATTGATGATATTCAAATGATACGTACGTTTGGTAATACATTACTTAATCTTCAACAAATTTATTCTCAACAAGTAGTCCACATTGCACTTTCCCTACCCCTCAATTGTAGTTCAAGAAAATGTGTCTTCATAAACACATATCCACTTGAGAAACACACATTTGTGCTTAAACCATTGTCTTTGCTAGAACAAGATCCTAACAATTTAGAGGACATGCTATGTCGCTCTATTATTGATTATTACCTCCAGCGTCCATCTCCTATTAAACATATCTGCTTAACATAATTGGTTTCGCATTACAAAAAAAATGGTGCCCTCATATCAAAAAGAAAAAAAACCCTTTGTCATATGGTTTGTCAAATACAGCAAACACACTGACTATGAAAATTATTGTAGAGAAAAACTACTGTTACATGTTTCGTTCGATGGACTCGAAAACACATTAAAACATAACTTCCTTGCATGGGAAGTTGTGAATGTTGCCTCTAAGACTATAGTGAAAATCAATGAATCTAGATTTACTTACAATGTTAATCCAACAAGGGGTGATATAGAAAGTGCAGTTAATGACCTAGAAAACCCTGACAATATTGATGAGACATTAACATACCAAAAAACAGGCAGAACTCCCTGCGAGTCCTATGACTTGCAAGCGGATTTTCCTCATCCTCGGGCAAGAAGCATTGAAAAATGTATCAATCTTGGTCTTAAATTCACAAAACATCCTTTCCTTATTGAAAATAATGAATACCACAGAATCAAATGTCTGTTGAATCGATAACAAAAACAATTCTAAAGGACATTACACTTAAAAAATGCTTGAGCATGCACACTCCTATGCACTTGTTCCTTACAGGCAGAGCAAGGACATGCAAGACATTCACAGCAAAAACACTGTTCCAAATTCTTATACGAATCTATGATTCAAACAATTCCTTTGATCCTATGAAACCAAAGGGCCTAATAGTTGCATACACATGAAAATATGCATATAATGTGGGTGGAACAACAATCCACTCTTCATTTTTTTTGCCTTTTAACAAGTCACAGTTTCTTCCACTCAGTAAGGAAATGTTAGATACATTTTCTAAGCTTTATGATGAACTACAACTTGTCTTTATAGATGAGGCATCTTTGATTGGAATTCGCTTCTTGTATTCCATTGACTACCGACTAAGAAGAATAAAACATCTGCACACAAAATACTTTGGAAACATTGACATGATTTTCTGTGGGGATCTTTACGAGTCACAACCCATCCAAGATTATTTGATATTTGAACAACCTATGGTTAACATGCAAACAATAATGCATGAATTTTGTAGAGACAATATTAAATTCTTTTAATTGCATACTACAATGTGCCAGACAGATAAAACATTTATTGCAATTTTGAATAGAATGTGGACAAACATCCAAACACATGATGACTTAACATATATCAATTTGAGGTGTCTGTGACCTGCACCAACAGACCCAACCTTCCCTTACTTGTTCTACACAAATAGGAATGTTGCAATGCATAACAGGTACATGTTATCTCTCATTCCTGGCAATGATACCATCATTAATTCAATTGATCTGGAAGAAGACAGCCATGGAAATGTGCCACATCATGAACATACAACCACTTTACCTTTAAAAATTGTCCTGAAATTAGACATGTTGGTTGAAATATATGCTTGCAACTATGATTTAGAGGATGGATTGGTCAATGGTGCAGATAGAATACTCAAAGGCTATACCAAAACATAAAAACTTGATGTCCTCTGGATTAAGTTCCATGAATCTCATATAGGCAACTGAAAAGCAAACAAGTTGGCGTATATATAATTCAAGAACTACAAGTGATTGGACACCTGTCTTGCGAATATCAAAGCCAGTATTGACAACAACAAAGACAGGTCAACTGAAAATTTGAAAAATAGTTTCCAATTAATCTTGCATCTGCACGTACAGTCCACAGATCGCAAGGACTAACACTTGATAGTGTTGCATTTCAGCATGCTGGAATTTGAATACACAGACTTGTATACACATCATTGTCTCGTGTTAGAAGTATATGCTCCTTGTATTTACTAATCCCTCTTACAAAAGATAACTTCAAAGTAAAAAAACAAATGATATTGAAATGCAATGCCTTAGGACTACCACAAAGTGGCATCTGCAGTATGATTACCATTCCATACAAACAAACTCATATGTATCAATTCTCTCACTTAACATGTGCAACTTACATGCACACATGGATGATATACTTAATTACTATCACACAATGAAATTCGATATTTTGTGCTTACAGGAAACATACATGGAATTATGCATGCAAAATAAACAATTTCCAAATCACAATTGCATATCAAGTTACATTACACATGGGGTGATGATATTTGTGAAAAAACATGTAACGATTTTGGAGCATATACATATCAAAAATTGCAATATTGAATCTATATGCTTCTCCCCATGCAACATTCTTCAACATACTAAATGTTCTTTCAAATGAATTAGACCATTTTCATCTAAACGAAACCATTGTAATTGTAGGAGACTTCAATATTGACATGCTACAAAATAATGCCAAAACAAAAGAATTGGAAAAACTACAAGGGAAAATGCAGTCTCCACTTTCTTTTGAACAACATAATCCATGTACAAAACACACTTATTGACCATGTATGGTCGAATGTGCCCATTTATCAATACATCATCTTTATCTTAGAAACATACTGGTCTGATCACGATACAATTGGTATTGCACTTGAATTATGATGTCTATCTTATTGCGGAAAACCAAATTATCCGACTTCTTAGTTTTCCCTGGTTTTTACACATACTAGTCTGGTCACCATACAATTGGTATTGCACTTGAATTATGAAATGTACATCAAACATATTGAAAAATTATATTTCTATTCTTCAAAGAATCTGTCTATCTTGTTTTTTAAAAATCAAGATATCCAACTTCTTAGTTTTCCTTGCTTTGTAATTGATTTTGGGCACAATTTTTTTTTACAAAAAAAAAAAATTATATACACATGAACATGGATTAAAAAAAAAACCAGTACATTCTTCCATTCTTCTAACACTATCTATTACTCTATTCCTTTTATTCTATTTTATTTAGTATATGTACATATTACTTTATTTTTTATTTACATGTCATCTTATGTTCATGTCCATTTTGTTTTGTACTTTTTTTCATAGAAACAAACAAGAGAACTAGACATGGCAATGAACTCTTAACTAGAAATGTAGAAGAATCCATGAAAAGGTGTATATCTCTACCCGTGTTCCAAATCCAATAGTTTTTCATTTACTCTGTCTATATTTGTTGCACTGGTTTGTAGCTCTGTTTTTTTTCTCCTTGGATACTCCATATCTTCCTGTACATTAACTTGTCTTCATGTCAATTCTATTTTTTGTTCGACTATCTTGAAATAAATAAATTTGTACTCAATCTTTTTTTTCATGTGTTCCTACGTAGCAGCTTTCTTTCATATCCATTGTATTCTTTGTATTTCTACATTGAAAAAAGAACACATTAATTGGGCACAAGGATGGAGCCTTATGTGCCCGATCTAGGAAAGATGAAGTGCAATGTGTCGTAGCAAATACAATCTGTATTCCTGAGACTAAGAGGTATGGTTACAAAAAACTTTGATCTGCATACGTGGTCCAAGTTGTCCAATTTAGTTCTAAAAAATTATCTATTTCATTTGTTTGACAAGTGGAGACAAAAATTTAATTTCAAAAATTATTCACTAATGTAATTTATTCTATTTATACACAAGCATGGAATGAGGAAGCAGTCAGTCAGACTCGTGGTAAATTATAACATTATATAAATTACTATAAATCTTGTTAAAATTTTATAATATTCTATAAATTACTAAATCTCATGTTGTGGTTGGTCAGACTTGTGATACTTAAGCATGACTATAAATGTGAACCCGTGATTCTGCCAACCTGCGAGTTTGCCAACCCGTGCACTATGTCACATATATTTTATACTATATTTCTATTGTATTCACTCTATATACATATTCCTTTCTTTTTTCATTACATGTCAACTTATGTTCATGTCCATTTGGTTTTATACTTTTTTTTCGTAGAAACAAACATGAAAACTGGACATGACAAAGAAATCTCAACCATAAATGTAGAATAATCCATGCAAAGGCGCATATTTCTACCCGTGTTCTATATCCAATATTTTTTAGTTTACTCTATATGTATTTGTTGCACTGGTTTGCAACTCTGTTTTGTTTGTCCTTGGATACTCCATATCTTCCTGTACACTGACTTGTGTTCATGTCAATTCTATTTTCTGTGCTGCTATCTTGAAATAAATAAATTTGTACTCCATCTTTTTTTTCACATGTTCCTGCATAGAAACTTGATTTCATGTCCATTGTATTCTCTATATTACTACATTGAAACAAGAACACATTAATTGGGCACAAGGATGCAACCTTATGTGCCACATCTGAAAAAACTGGAGGGAAATGTGTTGCAATAAATACAATGAGTATGCCTGAGACTAAGAGGTATGGTTACAAAAAA